>JACCGJ010020150.1:0-20576 GCA_013407085.1 Atriophallophorus winterbourni
AATTTTGTTTCCACGCTGCTAAATTTTTCGAAATTCATTAAATTTCTGATTCATTGATTACATTAGCAAAATGATTCAAAATTCTTGTCTTTGCCTCTACTCTAGCTGCAACAAGAAGGTTTCCAAAGGTATAGAGTGCGACGTGTGCCTGCGTTGGGCTCATCCCAAATGTTGTGGACTGTCGTCAGCACAATTTAAGGTTTATGCGGCCAATCGATGGCTTACATGGCTATGTGCTGACTGCATGAAGTCCGTGGAAACTTTGGTTGAGGAGCGTAAGCGTCTCGAGGAACGTAAGCGTTCTCCTCCTCGTCCATCTCCGAAACCCAAATCGTTTGCCGAAGTAGCTAGGTCAGGGGTCCCGTCTACCTTCAGCCAGCATACCACACCTTTGAGAACACAGAAGGCGAAATCATCGCCATCTTCCTGTCCCCCAAAGGCTCCGTGGAAAAAAGTTAAAGAAAATAGGGGTGTTCACATCAGCCCGACTAAGGACGTTCGCGCTCTAGCGCGGGAAGTCCACCATCTAGGAAAAGTGGTTGCTGAGCTGCAGGCCAGGAACCAAGTTAGTTCAACACGAACTAAAAATGTTCTGATTTTAAAGCAGGTTGAGCCTTTCATCCGAGAATCAAAGGCTCGTAAAGAAAGCGATCGGAGAAAGGTTATCGACCTACTCCGTGCTTCAGGTATGCGACCGAATACTCCGCTGAAGCGAGTTCACAGGGTCGGGAAATGGAGGGGTGGCCCAAATGACGCATCTACCAGATCGCCGCGGCCAATTGTAGTCGAATTCACAAAGCAATGTGATCGCGACTACTTCCCGTCGAAAGCAGAGAAGCTTAACTGCGTCGAGGGAAAATGCGTCGTACAACCTGACACCCCGGCACACCTGAAAACTTCTAGCCCAATTAGAGCTAGAAAATCTAAGTTAGCTGTAACTCGTAGCTCACCAAATTCGCTCCAGAGTCGAAGCTTAGAAAATGACAACAGTGTGGCGATGGCGCTAACACAGGAGAATTTTACTCCAACATGGAAGTGCGCCACTGTCGTGCTTCGTCCTTTAGAGGATGAATCGTGGATGAGTTGTAGTGACTCAGACCATGAAGATGGAACTAGATGCCAAGAGTTGTCGTCTGCCTCAAAAACGAATGCTGTATGTCTTGATGAAATCCAGCCTTCAAAAAACGCGAAGCAGCCTCGGGCATTACGCCCGAGGACAAAGAGTTCTTAGGTAGCCCTAACACCGGGAGTCTGGCCCCACATGATAGTGCTCTTCTGTTCTATACAAACGCTTGTAGCATTAGGAATAAATGGACTGAACTCCTCTGTAGAGTTGACGACACCCACTGTAAAATTGTGGGTGTCACGGAATCATGGTTGTCTCAGGATGACCACATACCAGCTTTAATCGCGGATAGGTTTAGCGCCGTAAGAAGCGATCGACCCCTGGGTAAGTTAGCAGGAGGGGCGTTGCTCCTTATTGACAACGCTATTCCCTTCAAAAAAAGTATTTCTTTTTCTACAACGAATGTGCAGATAATATCTGCCTTGCTCATACATGGTTGCACGCGTATAGTTGTAAGCTGCATCTACCGTAGTCCGAGCACTAGTTTGGAAGAAGATGCTCTTTTGCAAATTCAGCTCTCGTCTCTTTTAGCCGTATCACCACGTGTTGTAATCTTCGGCAATTTTAATCTACCCGAAATAAACTGGGAGTACCAAACCTCACATGTCCCAGGAGTCGCGAACGATTTTCTGGACTGGTTACACTCCCATGCGCTTTACCAACACGTAAACGAACCAACTAGATTCCGCGAGGGTCAGTCTCCGTCTATTCTTGACCTAGTTATTTCAACTTCTGAAAGCGGTATACAAAATTTGGTCGTACTGCCACCACTAGGGAAGAGCGACCACGTAGTGTTAGCCTGCGAGTTACTTCTTTCATTTGGTAAACCCCCACTTAAGATGTCTCGAAGCTTCCATAGGATCGACCCTGCTTCCCTATTACAGGCGGCGGCGCTACTCCCATGGCAAAACATTGACCATGTGGATGGGATGTGGGGGCAGATCAAGAATAACATCCTTCAACTTCAGGATCGATTCGCTCCTCTCTTACCCGTTCGCAAAAAAAGTTAAACCTCAATGGTGTTCAGCCTCAGTTTCCCGTAGCGTACGTCACCGCGACGCAAAATGGAGGCGTTATAAGCTTACTCCCTCATGTGGGACTTGGGCTCGTTACAAAGAAGCGCGAAACATAGCTGTTTCCAAGATACGTGGAGCAAAGATTTCTTTCGAAATGAGACTCGCTCAAGAGGCCCATACTCATCCGAAACGTTACTACAGCTACGTTCAATCTAAAGGGTCAACACGAAAAGGTGTATGTACCCTGAGAAGGGACGATGGATCAGCCGTCATTGCAAGCACTGAAAAGGCTCATTTGTTTTCCGCGCATTTTCAAGGCGTACAACGCCGAGATTATAACTCAAATGCATCTGCGCCATCACTCCAATGTGTACTCTCTGATCGCCCCCTCTGCACTGCCCTTACATTCGAGGTACACATTGTTGAGAATATATTGGCCAGCCTAGCTTACAACAAGTCGGCTGGGCCCGATAGCATCCATCCACGAATGATCAGACTGCTAGCGCCTATGTTAGCTGTGCCGATCACAGAACTTTTCACATCATCCCTCAGTCAGGGCACCCTTCCTTTAGACTGGAGAACAGCCGTTGTAGTACCTATCCATAAGGGAGGAGCTTCCTCGGCGGTCAATAATTATCGCCCGGTTAGCCTCACTAGTGTACTATGTAAGGTTATGGAAAGATTGATCCGCGATAAAATATGTGGATATTTAACCAAACACTCTCTTTTGAATGGCGCACAACACGGCTTCCTAAAAGGTAGGTCATGTCTGACAAATTTGTTGAGCTTTCTTAACGAGGTTACTAAGAGGATGGATGATGGTATAGCTGTAGAAGTCTTCTATCTCGACTTTAGTAAGGCTTTCGATTCAGTCAACCATAGGCTCTTGCTTCTCAAACTCTCCGCCATAGGAGTATCAGGGAACCTTCTGGGCTGGATTCGAGCATTCCTTAGCGACCGTTCCTTTACTGTCAGGGTAGATGATACTTACTCCGCAAGTGTGCATGTAACGAGTGGGGTTCCCCAGGGCTCAGTCTCGGGGCCGTTGCTGTTCCTCATCTTCATTGACGATCTAGCCAGCCAACTGCGCTCACCCTGTTATATGTTTGCTGACGACGTTAAAATTGTCGGTAGGTCGGATAACTCCGATCTGATAAGTGATGTGGAAGCTGTAACAGCATGGGCGGGTAAGTGGGACCTTCCCCTTAACCTAGATAAGAGTCACTTGCTCTCTACACTAACAGGCAACATGATTGTGTCTACGTCCTCAGCTCACACGGAGTTCCGTAGGGTAAAGTCTACTAAGGACCTAGGAATCGTAGTCTCCGCAAACTTTAAGTGGGCTGACCAATGTGCTGCTGCAGCTCAAAGGGCCGGGAGGGAACTCTTTCGACTACGTTCAGCCCTCACTTGCAGAAAAGCTGAGGTGCTATTGCCACTCTACAAGGCAATAGTAAGGCCACATTTAGAATACTGTATCCAGGCTTGGAAGCCGTATTACCAGAAGGATATAGTGCAGCTAGAAAAGGTACAGAAGCTGGCCACTCGCATGATCGAGGGGTTAGCACACACCAATTATGAAAATCGTCTATTAGCACTAGGACTTTTCTCACTTAGGAGAGGCAACTTAGGGGGGATCTTATAGAGACCTTTAAGGTTGTCAAAGGACTAAGTTGTTTAGAATTCGATGACTTCTTCCGGTTCTCTCCTTTGGTTGGTACACGTGGGCACAGTTTTAAGCTAAGTAAACAGCACACCAGGCTCGAATCCAGAACGCACTTCTTTAGCATCCGTATAGTGAACGCGTGGAACTCACTTCCCGCAGAACTAATCTTTGCAACTTCAGTAATTGCGTTCAAACATGGGCTGGACGAACGGTGGCAGGAGCTCTTCCCGGAGCATTACCCTTAAGACTAAATCCCTCATTTTTATGATAAAAAAAACACAAAAATATTCGAAAAATATTTTAAAACACAAAAAAGAGTTTCTTTTTTCATTTTTTGCATTTGTGTAAATAAACTGCTGTCCATCGTCTTTTCATTCGATTGGACATGCAACATGCATAACTCTCTCACCTTTCGGTGATGAGACATCTCCCATCTTCCATTCACAGTTACTCACGCCTGTGTTACTTACGAATCAATCCTGGTAGTGGTGGGTGTTTTCAAGCACACCTCCGAAAGAATCTGGGCACTCGTTTCGACTTGGTCGACTATCGCCCTGTGATACTGATACTGATACTGATAGTAAAACAAAGTTATTACAAGGTCGCAACTTGTTTGGGCATTTCGAAAATGTTCCCAGGATAAGTCCTGCATGGTTATCCACATTCTAGTGCGCTCCAGAGTTTGAAACAAAATGTTCTAGCGGGTCATATCACCGAGACTTCTCACTGAAACTTAATACGAGCCAATAGGTACGTTAGTGCTGGACGATGGCAATACGGCTTTGACTGCACCGGAAAAAGCCGATGCGTTGCATTCATTCTTCTGCAGTGTTTATCGGCGCGATTCAGGTAACTGTTTAGAAACTCACGAGTGCAGAGCCCCTCCCTTTAGCTCGGTGGAGGTTAATCAGGAAATGGTCACCACAGTTCTGTCGCAGCTGGACAAAACTAAGTCGGCTGGCCCCGACGGCATACATCCGGCTATTCTTCAACCGCTTGCGAATATAGTTATCCTTGCAATCAGAAATCTTTTCGAAGCTACCTTACTCCAGGGTATACTACCGGATGATTGGAAACGAGCGGCGGTAATAGCCATATACAAAAAGGGTCCCATTTCAGATGTACGCAAATACAGGCCAGTAAGCCTGACAAGCATTCTTTGCAAGTGCTTGGAAAAAATCATTCGGCACCAGGTATGTAAACATTTGGTAGCCAATTCCTTACTATCCGATGCCCAGCACGGATTCTGGAAAGGAAGGTCCTGCCTAACCAATCTTCTAAGCTTTCTGGACGAAGTGCCATTACGCCTCGATGAAGGGAGAGTAGTCGAAGTCTGCTATCTTGATTTTCAAAAGGCATTTGACTCGGTGAACCATAGGTACCTACTGCACAAACTAAGTATGTGTGGCGTCACAGGTAACCTACATCGATGGTTAGACAGCTTCTTAACTAATCGCACTAACTATGTTAGAATTGCAGGGGAGTGCTCGCAGGAATCACTGATTCTCAGTGGAGTGCCTCAAGGCTCGGTGCTTGGTCCATTACTTTTTTCTTATTTTTGTAAACGACCTGGCAGCGTGCTTGAGTTCACGCTGCTTCCTGTTTGCTGATGATGTTAAGATCCTAGGAACCGACAGTAGAGATACGCTTATCTCTGATTTAGAAAAAGTAATCGAGTGGACAAAGACCTGGGACTTGCACTAAACCTGGGGAATAGCTGTCTTCTGACTACTGATTTAGCGAAAACCCAACTAGAAGTTGGAGAAGGAACTATCAGAATAGCGGCTGCTCAGAAAGTGAAGGATCTTGGCATTACTATAACAGGCGATTTTAAATGGGCTACTCAATGTGCCGAAGCTGCAAACAAGGCTCGCAGAGAATTGTTCAGACTTCGCTCCGCGTTATCTTGCCGAAAACCTTCAATCTTCATCCCCTTATACAAAGTAGTCGTGCGGCCTCACTTGGAGTACTGCGTTCAATCCTGGGCACCGTACTTAAAAAAGGATATAGCATGTCTCGAAAGGGTCCAGCGCCTTGCGACTAGGGTGGTTGAGGGTCAGGCAGGTAAAACTTATGAGGCTAGACTCAAGGACCTCGGTTTGTTCTCACTAAAGAGACGGCGGCTGCGAGGTGACCTAATAGAAGCCTTCAAGATTCTAAAGGGTCTTACAGGTGATAATCTTACTGAAATCCTTAAACTTGCACCTAAAGCAGCTACAAGAGGTAATTCCATGAAACTTCTTAAGAGTAGGCCCAGGTTGCTGGCACGTGAGCACTTTTTCAGCAACCGTGTGGTCAACTTCTGGAACAAGCTCCCAGATTGTATAGTAAGCCTCCCAAATGTGTTGAGCTTCAAAAGGGAATTAGACGTTAAATGGTCTATCATATTTCCACATATTGTCTAATAAAAATTTTTTATAAAAAAACAAAAAAAACGTATTTTTACATTTTTATCATATCTGTCTAGGCCTGGACAACCTGACAGTAAATTAGCCCACATGCAGTCTATGACTGTGTTTCACTTTACCTCAACTAGGCTAGTGATTTCATAAACCACACATTGTTCACGCATATTATTGCATTGTTTCCTGAATAGCTGACCTCTCACCGTGCTGGTGAAGAGAAACCCTACCTTACTTTCCAGTTATTCGGAAGCAAGAACGTGTGAAAAGTACGAACTGTATACTCGATATCGAAGTGCCGGGTGCTCAACCGCGTACCGTCGAAGGAAATCTGGGCGCGTGATTGGCTTTTAGCCACCTTCAGCCCTGTGCAACTTGAACTGATACTGAACTCTGGTCTGTACTGGTTGATTGATTTCGGTCCAGATGTCGGGGAATTCTCTCATCAATAACACCGTACAGTATGTTGAGGATTTAGGGGTACTGCTTAGGGATGAGTTCAAATCGGAGGACCAATAGGCCGCTGCAGCTAAGCGTGTATGTAAGGTAATTTGTTGGCTGGAATCAGTGCTATCTAACAAAATACCTGATGCATTCCTTTCCACTTTATAGAGCAATATTAAACGTCATCTAGAATATTGGTCGAGGCGTGCTGCCCACAACACAAGAGGGAAATCGTTTGATTCGGAAGCGTACTGCTCATTGCAATTCGCATGATTGAGTGTCACGGAGTAAAACCTCACGCTTCACACCTGGAGACTTTATATCATATTCCATGGGTGCCGTCGATTAAAAGGTTAGTTGATTAAAAACTTTAAGATCCTGGTTAATTGGCGTTTGGAAAAACGACTTCTTTACCTTGAGTTCCGAGCTGGCATCGCGGTCATTCACTTAAACTTGGGAAGAAGCGATGTCGGCTATACTCCAGGAAACACTTTTCTACCAAATGGTATTAAATTTCTGAAACAATCTTCCAGAAAATATTATATCCTACAGTTTCCTTGAGGGTCTTTGCCATAACTGGGGTAAGCTATTGCCTAAATACTCATTATAACACCTCCAGACGCTAATAGACTTTTCGTCGGCACGCAGACTGGGCTAACAATCAGCATAATCAAAACCAAGGTCCTTGGTTAAGGATTGTATCGCCTTCAATCAACACTTTTAGAAACTGTCAGCTTGAATCAGTAAATCATTCCACGTATCTTGGCTCAACTGTCGCGCATAAACTCGCTAGACACGGCGATTGATTAGCGGATTGGCAAAGCAGCTATTATTTGTCCCAATTGAACTCTCGTGTTTGGGGTAACCGCAAGTTAACTGTAAAGACAAAGATGGTGGTTTACAGCGCGTGCGTACTAAATACTGTACTGTATGGCAGTGAAACCTGGCCACTCACACAGGACACGAACGGAAGCTGAATGCTTTCCATCTACGAAGCATCCACCGTATCTTGAACATATCGTGGGTGGACAAAGTGACTAATGCCGGAGTGCTTTCTAAAGCTGGTCTACACAGCATGTTCACTTTACTACGACAGCGCCGCCTGCCGTGTTCAGTGGCGGTCTTATTGTAGACATCTAGGGGTGTTTAATTACTCGTCTATTGTCAAGTGAAGTGGCGAGAAAGCATTGTTATGATGCGTGACAGTGAAAGCCGCAAAGGTGATGATGTCGCTCTATTCGTTCTCAACACTTGCTTGAATGCAGGCACCTCATCCCAGTGTGTCTGTGTCTAATCTTTTAAAGGTTCAGTAGCTTTTTAATTCCCACCATTCCCCATATTTTTGGAATATTTTATTATGTTATGGTTGTATAGCAGTAAAGCACTAGGTATGGTATGAAAGCACAAGCCTGATTCAGGCAGTGTCGCACAGTCAGAGACTGCACGTGGGCTAAGATACTGTCAGGTTGCCCATGGCCTAGACACTAGTATTGTTAGGTGTCATGCTATCTATGATGATAACCGAGCTAGAGTTATGCATGCGCTTTTCCATCAAACAGCATACAACAATATCGAGGCAATCAAGTGTGAACAGCGGGTGTGAGAACAGGGCATCTGTCATCTTTACTTGTGTTTCCATAGTTGCTTGTGGTATGGTATGGTATGAAAGCACAAGATTGATCCAGGCTAAGTGCCGCACAGTCAGAGACTGCACGTGGGCTAAGATACTGTCAACTTGCCCAGGCCTAGACAGAAATGGTAACGAGACTCCAGTGTGTTTCAGCTTGCAGCTCACTACCGTTGGCCAATCAATGTAGCACGATGTTTGCCGCACAGCACACAAATGCCTCATGATTGCACATTCGTGCAGTTAGTTGCTTGTGGGCGTGATACTACCCGGTTGCCCAGGCTGAAATATAGGGTTGGCTTAGGGGCCCCACCTGGAGCCTTTGAATAAAAAGCTTGAACCCAAAGGCAGTGTTTTGAGACTGAGTTTGTTTGACCTCTATCCATCGACCATCCTGGTATGAGTAGCTCTGTTAGCGCCAAAAGATACCACCCATTGTAGCACAATAGGTCATGGAGGTACGCAAACCACTGCATCGCTTTAAGGTACATTTTCAGCGCGAACTCAGTATGAACCAAATTTTCGTCAAACCTGACCATATCTTGCCCTTTTTTGACATCGGTAGCATCATATCCAGAAAATACCACTGTCTAACATGTTTAATAGTTCAATGTGATTTGATCCAGGACTTGTGCACAGTAATGGTGGCAATGTTAATCTAACCTTTATTGATGGCATATGCCTTGTGACCCCATTGCTTTCCCTATCGGCTAAAATAATGTCAAGTTGCCCAGGCCTAGATAATTATAAACAAGGAAAATGACAGTGAGACTGCAGTGTATTTCCGTATGGAGCTCAATGCCAGCGGCAGTTTAGCATAGCACAGCATTTCCTGCGCAGTACAGAAGTACTATACAATTTCACTTTCATGCAATCTGTCGGACTAGCTGGTGTAGAAATCGCTCTTTGCCAGAAAAATGAAATCTCTTCTAGATTGAACCGTCGCTTCTGACAGTCTGCGCTCACGCATTAAGGTTAGATAAAAGAAAACAGACACAATGAAGAGAGACCTAACTTCTTGTCCTATCAGTGTATGCAAACAGCGGGATAACGGATGCGAAAAACCATCTCTGCACTGAACCTTATTCTCTCTTAATGAGTGCACACGGACAAGACAGTGTTGTTTGCGGAGACTTTCACGCTTTAGTGCGATCCTTAGTGCAAACTGAATGCTACCTTGCATAAAATATGAGATAATAGAAGATCAAGTGGGCAATATAGAAGAATTTTGTCAATGGCGATCGCCACCTCTTTCTCTCCACCACAGGTTCTGACCCCAAGCACAATCCCAGCGTATTTGGCACAGTTCTGCGTTGTTTTCATAAATCACAGACTTCGAGGTAGGTTCAAAAGGGCACATTTTACTGACTTACCATAGTAGATTCTGATCATACTAGTATTAACAAAATCGGCCTTTAGTTTGGTGACGAGCCAAGACTAAGGCATCTCATACCGGGCACCGGCCGATTGCAAGGCGCATCTGTTAACCGTTGTAGCACCACAGTCTCCAGCCTGATCGTACCTTTCATGACCCTTCACAGAAGCCGTTTACGAATATATTTTCAAGTACAAAATCTCATTTGCATGCATTTCCATTTCATACCACGACCGGTTTCGTGCTGTTTGCGCGCATCAGGTAGCATTATTTGTTGCTGAACCTTCAAACGCTCGATTACCAAGGTGCCTTGTGAAATTCAAACAATTCCTCCCTCTTTTGGCACTTGTAGCGTTTACCATTGTAATCAATTGTTTTCCAACGTTTTTATGTTTTCCCCCTTATCCGATCTTCTGGTTTTACAGGACACGGATTCAAGTTTACTTAATGTTCACGCGTTAACCTCACTTGTAATTATTCGTCATGGTTTGTCATTGCTACGTTGTTCATCCCGATTCAGAAGTTGGCTTTGCAAATCAAATGTGAATTGAATAATGTGACGAATCTTCATGCCTCAGGGGAAGATTTTCGCTGGTATTTTAAAGTAATCTATTTTTGTTTCATTGATTTTAGCGTAGGTAAAATGCAGTAATTGCGGCCAATTTCCACCCGATTTCATTTATGTCTGTGCTGCTGTAATCGATTTAGTTTAATAACTTCATTATACTTTAGGAACGCGTCGAATTGAAAGACAGTCGTGGAGATGCCAATCTGGTTGTTCGATGCAAGTTTTGTAACCGAGCTGGGAATCTAGGTTAGTCATTTTATCATCGGAATTATGAAAATCGTTCATTGTTTGTTTTCACCAAGCTGGAGTGTGCATACAGTTGTTGTTGGCCTTCTTCCGTCGATGTCGACCATAGATGTGCACGGATGTGCAATCGTACAGTATTTATGTGCTGTGCGGCTAACACCGTGCTAAATTGATTGGCCATCGATGGTGAGCTGCATGCTGAAACACGCTGGAGTCTCACTACCGTTTCTATTTTCTTCCCCATATCTGTCTAGGACTTGGCAACCTGACAGTATCTTAGCCCACGTGCAGTCTCTGACTGTGCGGCACTTTGCCTGGATCAGGCTTGTGCTTTCATACCATACCATACCATATACATCCATCCATCCATCCATACATACATACATACATACATATAGATGTACATCATAAGATGTACATCATAAGCGCCACAGGTTTTTGAATGATTAAACAGTCCAATTCTGAAGGAGCAGTCTCTCGCAGCGCTCAAAGCCATAGATAGTAGTCGGACGCTGACAGCGTAGTATGCGATTGGCGGCTGAAAGTAGTAGCTGCTTCTCCGGCTTGCAGACGACATTTTACACAATGCCTCCAAAGTGAGCGGTAAAGAGCAAGTTTTTCCCAACTCGTTGGGTCAATATCAAGAGCTTTCATATCTCTTTTGGAAACGTCTTGGGCGATTTGCCCAATGATCGACTTCTCGCTATAGTGTAGATCTTTTCGAATATGACCATTTTCGATTGTGTAGACATGACCCAGCCAGCGGCGTTGTCGTAGTTGGCTGATTATGTTCTGTAAACCAGCTTTAGAAAGCATTCGTTACTTTGTCCATTCACGATACGTTCAAGCTACGGCGGACGTTTCGTAAATGGAAATCATTCCGCTTTCGTTTGTGTGTTGCGTGGATAGTCCACGTTTCACTTCCACACGATAAAGTATTTAGTACGCACGCGCTGTATGCCATCATCTTTATCTTTACAGTCAACTTCTGGTTGGCCTAGACAACATAGAAGCTGCCCTGCCGATGCACATATCAATCTCCATGTCTAGCGAGCGCTTATACGCAATCGTTCAACCAACATGTATAAAATGATGTTTTCGTCCACGTTGACATTTGTCACCAGTGATTCTGGGAGGCGATACAGTCCCTTGACGAAGGACTTTGATGTTGCTCGTGCTGATTGTTTGCTCAGTGTACACAATACGAACCCGGTTTCGGACAAAGTCAACCATAATCATAATGGTCTCGTTTAGATTATACTGATGTCGCTGTACCTATCCACGGATGTGCAATCGTGCAGCACTTCTGTGCTGTGCGGCTAACATCGTGCTAAATTGATTGGCCACCGGTAGTGAGCTGCATGCTGAAACACGCTGGAGTCTCACTACCATTTCTATAGAACTGTGCACAATGTCCGAAATACATGGTATTATTAAGTGTCAGGTTACTTTGGTTGTATGTATGTTACATCTATTTCTATTCCCCCCTCATATCCGTCTAGGCCCGGGCAACCTGGCAGTATCTTAGCCCACGTGCAGTCTCTGACTTTGCGGCACTTTGCCTGGATCGGGCTTGTGCTTTCATTCATTCATTGGGTCTGGGTAACCTGACATTATCTTAGCCCACATGCAGTCTCTCACTGTGTGGCACTTTGCTAAGATCAGACTTGTGCTTTCATAATTTTTATAAATTTCGTAGCTTTTTATACCACACCTTTCCCCTTTTCTCCCGGATTTCATCATTTCATGGTCGTGTTGCTGTTAAACACTCGGTACTTGCACGTGAAAAATAAGTTTCGTGTGGGGATTACCCACGTCCTCCAGCAAGCACAGTAGAGCAGTCTGTTTTTTTATTTTTCTACAGTAATTCCTCATGATTGTTGGATGAAGTCCCCGGCCACTAATGAGTAGTGGAATAATTTCGTAAAACAGATCGGAATTTTTCTTCGATTTTGTACAAATTTGGTTTACAACATAGTTCGAATACCGGGTAAATGACGCGTTCCTGATGAGTAGTAGCAACCGTGAAACCGGCCGTATGCTTTCTGTTTTTCCGAACATACTGCCAATTTTTGGAATCCGATTGAAAATACGTAATGCTATATTGTCTCGCATTCTGCAAACCTCGATCATCATCATCATGAAGCACAAGTCTGGAGCCAGACAAAGTGCCAAGCAATATGAAGCAGGAAAAGCAGATAAGCAAGCGCGTGGAAAAGGGAAAGCAGGCAAGCGGAATACGCAAAAGCAAATGCACAAAAAAGCAGCTTGTTTTTGTAGTTTCACTGCATGCGATTTTTTTGGGTTTTTTTGTTTTGTTTTTTTGTTTTTTTTATGTAAAATAATACCGAATAAAAATTATGACACACATAATAAAATACACTGGCGCCACTGACTTCGGTTTGTAGCCATATCGCGTAAGGTTTCCAGCCAACTATTAGGTGGAGCTTTTGGACCCCACCCAGGCAAACGAATACGCCCAACTGAGCCTAGCGCTACGGTGAGTTTCTTCATCCCAACGCGCCACGTCATGGACTGGCCACCCGATCTTTTTTTCCAGCTTCTGTCAGGCTCTGCGAATAAGGCGCGGTACAGTAAACGGTGAGTAGGCATTCTTAATACATGTCCCAACCATCGCAAGCGAGCAAGCATCAGCATTTCTCTCAGTCCGCGCCCACCTGGTCCTAACACCCGCTTGCAGACATCTATATTTGTAACACGATGCTGCCACCGAATGCGAGCAATTCTACGCAGGCAACGGGTATCAAAAACAGAAAGCCGACGGACATGTTCCGCTCGGATAGACCAGTTTTCGCAGCCATAAATGAGTGTAGCACGCACCACTGCGTTGTACACTCGGCCTTTAGTATGGAGTGAAACATCGCGTCGACGCCACAGGTGGCGAAGGTTAGCAAACGCTGCACCAGCTTTGCGAACACGATGTAAGATCTCGTCCTCGACACAACCGCCAGCGGAGATACAACTGCCAAGGTAAACAAAGCTGTCGTCCAATTCAAGATTGACATCGCACACAGTTAGGTTTGGAAGAGAGTCGCTCCAATCCTGGGTAAGTGTTTTACACTTGTTAGGCGCAAAGCATATGCCATACCTTGAAGCTTCAAGTGCCAGGCGGTCCAGGGCTTGTTGTATTATATGAGGGTCATCTCCCAGAAGTGCGATGTCATCGGCATACTCTAGATCGGTCGCTCGCTCACCCGGCAGAAGTTCAACACCTGTGCCCACCAGGCCAGCTAAAGCTTTTCTCAGGACATCGTCGATCGCGAAGTTAAAAGGAACGGCGAGATAGGGCAGCCCTGCCGCACCCCGCTGGAGATATTGAACGAGGACGACAATTGTCCGTACGCTCGAACCCTGCCCGAAGTTTGGCAATATAATGCTTTCAAGATCCAAACATACTTCTCGGGCACTCCATGTCTCAGTAGACATTTCCAAAGACTTTCACGATCGATTGAATCGAATGCCGCTCGGATGTCAAGGAATACCACGATAGTTGGTTTACGAAAAGTGTGGCGTTGCTCCAGTAACTGACGGAGTGTGAAAATTTGATCTATGCACCCTCGGCCGGCACGAAACCCATTTTGCTCCTCACGGATTTGCTCTTCCCGTTTGGTACTCAATCGGTGAAGCAGAATGGACGCCAGTATTTTAGGAGCTACTGAAATGAGACTGATACCCCGATGGTTTTCACAGGAATCGCGCCGTCCCTTTTTGAAAATAGGAGCAATTATTGATTCTCTCCAAGGGATCGGAACGCGTTCCTCAGCCCATATATTGGCGAACAGCGCTTGAAGTTCGCGAACTAAAGCGAAACCGCCATCTTTGAACAATGACGGAAGCAAATCATCAGCACCTGATGCCCGATGGCGCTTAAGGCTCCGGACTACACTGTAAATCTCTGATTGAGTCGGAGCCTCAAGAGAAATCGACCATGGGGTACAGTGTTCCGTATTCTCGATATCAGTGGGTGCAGAAGGCCAGTTAAACTGGGCTTCAAAATGTTCTGCCCATCGCTCCATGCGTCTGTGCATGTTAAAAACTGGCAAACCATCTGCTTCACGTATCAACTCACTGATGCCTGGTCGCCCGCTTCCAGTTGTTCTGATGAGTTGGAACAATTTTCTGAAATTGCCTACAGCTGCCGCAGATTCCATTTCCGTAGCCTTAGAACTCCACCACCTTTCCCTGTCGGTTCTCAAACTGGCAACCAGTTTACGTTTAATAAGCCTTCGTGACGCATCATGTATGCTATCAGCAGAAAGCAACCGACGTTGGTCCATTAATTGGAGAGAATTCGCAGAAACCCAGCGCTGAGCTACATGGGAAGTCAACCCACAACTATCCAACGCGTCTGTTTCCAAGGAGGTTTGAATCCCACTCCATTGGTCATCGATACTATTTTAGGGAACTGTAGACAGATGCAGACTCAAATTGGCCTGAAACCCTCGGAGAACCGGGAGATCGTTAAGCCTGGCAACATTCAACTGCCTTGCAACATTTCTACGTTCCCCACCAAAACGCATCGAGAGCTTAGCACAGACTAACGCATGATCGGACTCTAGACAGGTGCCCCAGTAGGAGCGGCAATCTTGCACACTCCCTCGCCAGGAGTAGCTGATAGCAATATGGTCGATTTGCGTGAACAAGGCCGCCGATGGAGATCTCCAAGTGGAGCAGTGGCGCTTCGAATGGCGGAAGTTAGTGCTGGCAAGGTACAGTCTGTGCTCTGAGCACAATTTAAGCAATCTTTCGCCGTTGTCATTACGATGACAATCGAGACCAAATCGTCCACCCACGAAATGCTCGTTTAAGGATAGACGGCCAACACGTGCATTCATGTCTCCAGCTAGAACAACGATGTCACTCCTCGATGCAAGTCTAATGAGTTCTTGTAATCTTCCATAAAACTCATCCTTGTCACGTTCAGAGCTACAGTTAGTCGGTGCATAGGCAGCAACCACAAACAGGTCGCGGGATTGGTTGCGAAATCGGCCTTTTCTGCTCGAACCCTGTAGTCTTACTGCACAAAGGCGACTGTCGACTGGGATCCAGTCTAACAGTGCGACCTCAGCTCGCTCACTCAAGACGATTCCGACACCAGCTTGACCAGATACTATGGCATCGTCATCAGTGGACAAACGTAGATAGTGTGACTTACGTAAGTTAGAAGGGTTAGACAATCGTGTAACTGAGCTAGAGTTATGCATGCGTGTTTCCGACAAGCAGCACACATCGACGTCGAGGCTATCCAGCGTGCGAGCCAAGGCTGCCTGCTGTCCGATGCTAGCTAAAGTCCGTACATTAAACGCAGCTAATTTGAATGGTACGCGTGGGCGGAAAAACGCTCTGGAGGCATTCGAAGCAGGCAAAATATTCGAAGTAGCTGAATTTGGAAACCTCGATGAACAAGCTGCACTTCTGTCAGGGCTAACCAAAGAACCACAAAACGGAAAACAGTTATTAAAAAGTTTGCATGCAGTGTGAGATCATGTAAAGCATTTTGAGTAGAGAGCGTGAGCGCACGGGATCTGTCATTTTTACCTTTATTTTCATAATTGCTTGTGGGCGTGATACTACCCGGTTGCTCAGGCCGAAGTAGGGGGTTAGCTTAGGGGGGCCCCACCCGGAGCCTTTGGCTAAAAAGCCTGAACCACAAGGCAGTGGCTTGAGACTGAGTTTGTCTGACCTCTATCCATCCACCTTCCTGGTATGAGTAGCTCTGCTGGCACCAAAAGGCACCACCCAGTATAGCTCAATGGGTCATGAAGGTACACAAACCATCGCACCACGTTAAGGTCCAGTCTCAGCGCGACGGGTCCAGTCTCAGCGCGACGGCCAGTCTCAGCGCGACGGCAAACCTCGATAGTATTTCGGCTCACATGCAGCTTCTCAAATTATAGAACACTGCATTCCTATTATTAAACACATCTTAGAAAAAATCATTTGGACTTGTGTTCATTGTGAACCGATCGATCGATTTCCCCTAGACACCTGTCAGCCTAGCTAGACTATCCGTCACGCTAAGACCTGACACGTGTTAGCAAATACGATATTGGAACCTGAACACTGTCCACAATATTCGCACTAGCAGCTTGATTATCATCTATAAGTATGTTGCCATTCCTATTTTCCTTTCTTATATCCTGGCCAAACTGACCGTATCTTTACCCACGTGCAGTCTCAATGACTGTGAGGCACTTTTCATGGATCAGGCTTGTGATTTCATACAGAATGAATGAATGCACAAGCCTGATCCAGGCAAAGTGCCGCACAGTCAGAGACTGCACGTGGGCTAAGATACTGTCAGGTTGCCCAGGCCTAGACAGATATGAGGGGGGATAGAAATGGTAGTGAGACTCCAGCGTGTTTCAGCTTGCAGCTCACTACCGTTGGCCAATCAATGTAGCACGATGTTAGCCGTGCAGCACGGAAATGCTGCACGATTGCACATCCGTGCAGATTTCATACAGACATAATGAGTATGTTCATTATACACTGTCCCCAAAGTTGAACTCTTTTTTATTGATCATCCGCTAATCTAAAGCTGTACGAAACCTTTCTCGGAGTGTGGTATGAATATGAGCGTCTCAATATATTTTATATTGATTTGTTGACGTGTTTTGTTCAAACACCAAGCTGTATAGATAATGTTATTTCAATCACTGGACAATTTGCTAAGCTGTGGAAGTTATTTTCACAATTATTGTTGGCATCAAACATCCGCATTTGCGTGTATTTCCATCATACAAACCCCACGACCGGACTCGTGCTGTTTGCACTCATTAAATGCATTGAAACAGTGGGGAAGCGGTAAACAATGCCTGACCTCTGATGAGTACAAGCAGCACGTAACCGGTCATGGTGTGTGTGTGTGATGGATTTGCATGTAAATTCGAATTTTGTGTTCACGCCCATGGGTTTACTATCTAACGTTACACAGCGTACTTCTAAGTCACTTTGCAAAAGTAGAGCAAGCTGGGGAGGAGCAGATACAGCTTTTGGCTTCTGAACGCAGATCACTCCGCCGGCGTGCAACTGACGAAATACAACCGAGTTCTGACTGTCGTTGCCAGCGCTGCGAGATAGATTGTTCCTCCCGAATCGGACTATTTAGTCATTCCAAAAGCTGTAGAACATGAACATTCATGCGATTGTGATGTACATCCATGGTCGACATCGACCGAAGGAGGCCAACAACAACAATTCTCACTTTATACCAGAATCTTGCCTACAAAACAAGATGCTTGCCGTTTATTGTCACCTTGGACTCCTGATTTCCGCATCTGTTCCGTTTCATTTAGCACAATAGTGACAAATCTTTAATTGTCCCACTTTTTCTTTTAGATATCCTAAATGAAAGTTTGACGCCATACAACGCTGAAGATTCAGGCCAGTTCAAAACGGTTGCTGTGTTTGAATGCCGTGGTCTTGAACTAACGGAATTCTCTCCCCGAGTCGGTTGGTCAGCGACCTGCTTACATTCCGGAAAAGAATTCAATGACATTTCTCTAACCGAAAATGTATGCGAGCCATAGTTTTTGTTTCGTTTAGTGTTTTGCTCGGTACTTGTGAGACGCTACTTTTACTTTAAAGGCCGTGAATGAAGTCGATCTACTCGTTCACTCTGTGCTCAATCCGTAGCTTCTATAAGTCACGCCCTTCACTTTATGTTTAGGAGTTTTATTATGTAGTGGTTGTATTGTCATTGTTGTTATTCATTATGATGATTAAAATGAATGCAAACGCCGTGACGGGACCGCTCAAGGTCGTTTCCAAACGTCTATATATGCTTCAGAATCACACTTTATCCATCATGAGCTTAAGATAAACATACATGGTCGGCATATATATATATATATATATATATATAATATTGAGCTTGATCCAGACAAAGTGATGCACGTAGGCTAAGATACAGTCAAGTTTCCCAGACCAAGACAAATATGAGAAATGTAATGATAGTGAGGCTCCGGCGTGTTTTCGTATGCAACTAGCTACTGGTAACGCGTTGCATTATCATCAGAGACAGCATTACACCAGTAGCATATACCGAATATACTGTCACACAACCATGAAAAAATAAAATCCTAAAAGATGGGGAAGGGGGGACTTAAATAGCTACGGGTTCTATAGAAGAATAAACACAAACAAACTGGGAAGAGGTTCCTACACCTCGAACGGAACATACACTCAATCAAGTTTCGTGAACGAGTAGAGCTACATCAGTACGACATATTCCTTCATTGCCATGTATCGTAATAAGCTTTCCTCGTCACTCCGCATGATAACATACAAGGTTAAGCAAACACTCCAAGAAGATGCAAGACCGCCATTGAACACGGTTTCGGGACCATTGCTATGTCTGATCGCCGGGACCCCAGCATGCCTTTCGAAAGGTTGTTAGTAAGGATTTTTAGCTGCCTATGTCACGTGACGGTTGGCCACCACGAGACTTACGCCAATCGGGATGTGAAGTCGCAAAATGAACTTGTTTCGGATTCGGTGGTTCGGCATCCATAAAACGTGACCCAACCAGCGTAACGTATGCAGGTTGATCTGCTTCTCTATATCATCATTACTACCGAAGAACTTATTTCTGAGAACATTGTTGCGTTTTCGATTGTAACGGCTGACTCCTAGAATGATGCGGAGACATCGGTTGTCAAATATTTGGAGACGTTGAATATTTTCTTTACGTAAGGTCCAAGTTTCGCACCCATGCAGTTATGCAGCCCTGAGCTGTCGCTTGGTAGACTCTACATTTGAGTAACAGGGACATTCCTTTCTGACACCGTAGGTGACCTCGGTTGCGGAATGCTGCGGACGCCTTAGAAATGGGTGTCGAGACCTCGCCACCTAAGGATGCAGCATTATTGATACAACTACCGAGATACGTAAAACGATCTACACTTACAAGCGCCTGATTGTCCAGTAATAAAGTGCTGTTTGATAAGTCTATGTCATGCTGTATAAGATTCCTTTTATGTACATCTACTCATTAGCAATATCTCCGCCCTGTGTTCAATACACCATTCTCTTATTTATCGATCAGTGCAAGGTGTGGTATTGAAGCACCCCGCTTTGACTGATTTGACACTCTAACTTCCATTTGTCAGATGAAATGCTATTTAAATGTGATCGCTGTTCATACTGACGAAGCAAATCCTTACCAATAAACTGCTCTAACCGATTGATTGTTGACTAATATGATTCCCCAATCGGTCACAAACATGTTCCATTCTATTGCATTTGTTTTGTTTTTCTTTTTCTCTTGTCCAAATGTGTTTGATAACTCGTTGTTTCTCATGCTCTGTGGGGTGTTCTTTTATTTCAGAATTGGGCTGACTATGACTGTGAATCCGCTTGCGAAGTCAGCATTCTCGATGTGGAAAGTCGCTTTATCAAAGTAAAGTAACGCCTCGTCGTGACTGTGTAAATACCAAATTCATTTGGCAGTTTCTCTGTTTTTTTGTTTCTTCAAACTCGAAATGGGTACAAAGCACATCATCGTCACCAAGTTCACAGAACCGCGGATAGGAGATTCGATTTTCAATCGGTAATGTAGATTGAATTCAGCCTCGATCCACGGAGATGTTGAATAGTTTATTCGGGTGCTTTATAAAGAACGGTTGATAGCATTAAATGTTGCGTACCTTCCTGTCAGCATGATGACGCGTTCCATTCTCAGAATCGATAATTGAATGAATCAATGAAAGGACAAGGCTGATCCTGGCCAATTGCCGCTAAGTCATAGACTGCACGTATGCTATAATACAGTCAGGTTGCCCGGATCTACACAAATAGGAGAAAAAATAGGAACGGAAAAGAAATAAAAGTGAGACTCTGGCGTGTTTCAGCATGCAGGTCACTACCGGTAGCGCGGTGTTTACCGCACAGCACAAGTAATGCACAATTGCACATCCGTGCAGGGGTTTACGAAAGTTTTGTCGAGTGAGCGTAATCTGGAAAATGCTGGTTACCTAATAAACCTACTCAAGCGTCGAATAGAAAATCTCCTATGAATTACCATTATGAGAGGCTTCTGAACAATGAACCGAAGCTCTAAGGGGGGCTATACCAAAGTGGCA
>JACCGJ010020152.1:0-17223 GCA_013407085.1 Atriophallophorus winterbourni
ACTACGCATTAATTAACTTCCCGAAGAATTTTTAGAACTCCGAATTTTGGTTTATCCGCGCATATTCTACCATTATGCATCATCTCGTAAACAAAACAAATGCTGCATTTTTCTCCCTGACCTCTCACCGTGCTGGTGAAGAGGAACTTCTTTTGTTCCAGCATCGGTTATAACGCTGTGCAGCCTAACTACAATCCAGATAATCTCTTGGCGTCGTAATTGGCGAAGATTTCAAACAGACAAAAAGAAAAATACGATTGGGCATTCGTCGATGATTCTCTGCAGGTTTCCACTGAAAGAATTTCTGGACGGTCGAGTGGCTCGTTAGTCACTTACTGTCCTGTGGAAACTGAGCTGAACCGTGTGTTACAAGTCTAGATCAACTATCGTCCATCAAGAAGATGAAGTAGATGAAAAATCTGTGGGGTTCGTATGATTTGAATGCATGCAATAAGCATTTTGCTTCACGATTATGGTTTAATCCCATTATGCATGTTGAAAAACAAGATTCAACAATTTATATTATCAAAATCTTGTAGGTGTAAAACACCACAGAATATTGGTATAATGACAATACATATATCCAAAAGTTCAGACACTAAGAAGATCGATGGTTTTGTAGTTCGTAAAAATGTCATGTATTTATACGGTGGTTCCAAGGCTGTCACGGCTGGGGCGGTTTTGGGGATAAGCTCCCAATTCCAAAAATGCTTTAATGGCCCGCGTCTCATATAGCCTCTGACAACCAAGTCCAACTTCTGGCCTGCACGCGTGGTCCTGTATGACCCGGCGGAACTGCTTCTGCTGACAGGAGAAAGGGCGAAGGCGGCTGACTGGTGCCTCAAAACCAGCATTCTACGGGCAGGTGGAGCTCGTTAGTCCATGAAGGCGGCCCACCTAGGGAAAGGAAAACCCTTATCTCAAACCTCCACTGCCTTGTGGCTACATCCAATCATGGAAAAGGCTTCAGGAGTCAACCTCGAAGAAAAATCCGGAGCCGGAGTCCCGTTAGGCAGTCCGAAGTTCTTTACAACTTCACCCTGCCAACTTCTGCGACGGCATCGTTGTCCAAACGTATCAGCCTAGCTGTTCCTTTGGTTTCGGTGGTGCCGTAGAGAGGGAGCACTTGCTGCATGGTCAACAGCTAGTTCTCCACTTTGAACTACGCTGGCGTACATCACAATGCACCAATGGAGAGGACACTCTATTCCGCTTCTGCGGATAATACCACGGGAACAGCAGATACCGGTTAAAAGCTATGGCTCGATTGGCGTAAAGCTCAGCGCCTGGGGCTGCTTCCGACGGTGGGAGAGACTTTCAGGTCTCATTGGACGGCTACCGCCCGCCTCAAGCTGGGCAGCCGCCAGCCAATATGGTGCCGTCTCGCCACGGTCTGCTATCCTCATTGGGTGCATGGGGATTAGGAATCAACCGACAAGCAGACTGTTATTTCCGCACCAGCGAAACCAACTACGAAAAAACAAATGTCATTTCTGAAACTGGGAACCTGGAACGTCCGGTCCATGCTTCCTGGATTTCACGACGACGTCTCGAATATCAGAGGCGTAAGAAAATCTGCTGTTATTAACAACGAGTTAAAGAGACTAAAGGTCGACGTGGCAGCCCTACAAGAGACGCGATTACCAGACACTGGTAAGCTGACAGAAAGAGATTACACGTTTTTTTGGAAAGGAAGGGGTTCTGATGAGCCTCGACTGCATGGAGTTGGGTTTGCCGTTCGAAACGACCTTCTAAAAGCAACAGAACCGAGCAGCAGCGGGAGCGAACGGATTTGGACTCTAAATCTGAGGTGCATTACTGGTACCATTACGTTGGTAAACGTTTATGCGCCGACGCTCTCTGCGACGACTGCTGAAAAAGACGCTTTTTATTACAACCTCGCAACAGTCCTGAAAAACGTGCCACAAAGAAACTGTGTAGTGGTATTGGGTGATTTCAATGCTAGAGTTGGTGCGGATTACGAATCTTGGCAAAACTGTCTCGGGAAATTCGGTGTAGGTAAAACTAATGAAAATGGACTACGCCTTTTAGAATTATGCACACAGTTCAGTCTCTGTGTTAGTAACACTTTCTTTCAAACAAAACCACAGCATAAGGTCTCTTGGAAACATCCTCGCTCTAAGCACTGGCACCAGCTTGATCTTATTCTTGTTAGGCGCACTAATATAGGAAGCGTACTTCTCACCAGATCATATCAAAGCGCAGACTGTGACACTGATCATTCACTGGTTTGTGCAAAACTGAAGCTTTCCGACACGAGATTTCACCGCACCAAATTGTCTGGTAAGCCTAGGATTGACGTCACCCGCATGTGCGAACCTAATCTAGCTGCGCGATTTGCAAAAGCCTTCACAGCCGAGTTCAGCAAGACAACCCCACTTAATCGGCTTCAGAAAACTGGGAATCGATTAAAAGCTGCATATGCCGAGTCGCACTTTCCACTTTCGGTCCGAAGAAAGCTCGAACGAGCGACTGGTTCGAAGCAAAAGCTTCTGAGATGACTGCTGTGTTGGATGAGAAACGGTCAGCATTCTTGAGGTTCAAAGGTATGCCAACAGATGAAAACTTACGACTTTTAAGAGCAGCCAGAAATAAGGTCCAACAGACTGCAAGGCGATGTGCAAATGACTACTGGACAGAAATTAGCCTTAGTATCCAAAAGCTGCGGATACTGGAAATTTTCACGGCATGTATGATGGGATCAAGAGAGCCATTGGTCCAAACAAACTTAAAACGGCTCCCATTAAGTCTGTATCTGGTGACCCGATTGTGGACAAAACTCAGCAGATGGAAAGATGGGTAGAGCACTTCTCCTCTCTCTATTCTAGGGACAGTACGGTTTTACCACATGTATTTAAAAATGTCGAGCGGTTGAATATCTAGATACTCTCCCTACTCTTGATGAGCGCAATAGAGCAAACGACCGCTTAGCGGATGGGAAGGCCCCTGGTGACGACGGAATTCCACCTGAGCTCATCAAATGCGGTAGAGCAGCATTATTACAACCGCTTCACCATTTGCTTCTTCAGTGCTGGCAGGAGGGGGGTGTCCCACAAGAGATGCGAGACACAAAGATCATCACGCTATTCAAGAATAAAGGAGATAGAGACGACTGCAACAATTACAGAGAAATCTCCCTTCTGAATGTTGTAGACAAATTGTTTGCTAAAGTCTTACAGATCCGGCTGCAAGTTTTAGCTGATAGAATTTACTCCGAATCTCAATGTGGCATTCGCAAGGGAAGATCGACCGTTGACATGATCTTCTCCCTAAGACAACTTCAAGAAAAGTGTCGGGAACAGCGTATGCCATTATACGCTGTTTTTATTGATTTGACGAAGGCATTCGACTACGTCAGCAGGGAGGGTCTTTTCAAAATGCTTGATTTGATAGGCTGCCCACCAAGACTGCTAAAGCTCGTTATTTCGTTCCACTCAGGCATGAAGGGCTCAGTCCATTTTGACGGTTTCAGCTCAGAAGCCTTCGAAATTCGCCGAGGCGTCAAACAAGGGTGTGTTCTGGCTCCCACGCTGTTCGGCATGTTCTTCGCTCTGCTTCTGAAGCACGCTTTCAGGACGAGAACAGAAGGTATTTACCTACGCACGCGAAATGATGGCAAGCTTTTCAACCTAAACCGGTTGAGAGCACAAACCAAGGCACGAAATGTGCTAATCCGTGACCTGCTGTTTGCCGACGATGCAGCCCTTATTGCTCACTCCCAGGAGCACCTTCAGTCTCTAATGGACTGTTTTTCGTCGGCATGCAAAGACTTTGGTCTAACAATCAGCATGAGCAAGACCAAAGTCCTTGGCCAAGGGACTGTATCGCCTCCCATCATAACTGTTGGAAACTGTCAGCTTGAATCAGTACATCAGTTCACATACCTTGGTTCAACCATTGCGGATAACCTCTCGCTAGACACGGAGATTGAGAAGCGGATTGGCAGAGCAGCTGTCATTCGGTCCCGTTTGAACTCTCGTGTTTGGGGTAACCGCAAGCTGACTGTACAGACGAAGATGATGGTGTACAGCGCCTGCGTACTAAATGCTTTACTGTACGGCAGTGAAACCTGGACCACCCACGCAAGACACGAACGGAAGCTGGATGCTTTCCATCTACGTAGAATCCGTCGTATCTTGAACATATCGTGGATGGACAGAGTGACTAATGCTGATGTGCTTTCAAAAGCTGGTCTACAGAGCATGTTCACTCTATCGCAACAGCGTTGCCTGCGTTGGCTTGGGCATGTCTATAGAATGGAAAATGGTCGTATTCCGAAAGATCGACTCTATGGTGAGTTTCAACTAGGAAGTCGACCATTGGGCAGACTGCACTTGCGGTACAAAGACGTTTGCAAAAGAGATATGAAAGCTCTTGGCATTGACCCGGCGAGTTGGGAAGGAAAAAACTGCTCTTGACCGCTCACATTGGAGGCACTGTGTAAAGCGTCGTCTGCATGCTGGGGAGGAGCAGATACAGCTCTTGGCGGCTGAACGCAGATCACGCCGCCGACGTGCTACTGACGCAATACAACCGAGTTCTGACTATCGTTGCCAGCGCTGCGGGAGAGATTGTTCCTCCCGAATCGGACTGTTTAGTCATTTAAAAAGCTGCAAAACATGAAAGTTATGCGATTGTGATGTGCATCCATGGTCGACATCGACCGACGGAGGCCAACAACAACATTTATACGGAATGATGAAGAAAATATTCGTTAGGATAAATGTCATGTGATGTTGCTCAATTAAATTATATAAAGGGGGATGTAGTGCGAGATTACTAATATATACAGTTTGTTACTGGAAATCCTTTCACTAGATGATTATACAACGTCTGACGGTAGGGAGTTCCAGAAGAAACAAACGCGCACCGAAAAGAACAACCGACGGCAGTTCCGGTGGGAATGTGCAATGTCAAATGTCAGTGTGTGTGCGTGTGGTATTGCTTGACCGGTTGCGAAATAGATGTCTCAGAGGATAAATCTTTGAGTTAATTATGTTATTAGTTGAGATTAGATCCAATCGAACCTGCCTGCGAGGCAGTGTATCCAAATTAAGATGAACCAGTCGATCCCTATATGTTAGGATGCGGAGACAACCAACAATTTTAGTTGCTCTGTTATGAATCCGTTCGAGCAGCTTGATGTCGTTTTGTGGAGATGGGTCCGAAGCTTGCACTGAGAAATCAAACATTGTGTTATTATGCGTATATATGAGGAAGGGGAAGGTTTCACGTGAAAAATTTCTGAAAATACGTCGAAGTTTACCTAGCATGCGACTAGCTCGCTTTTACACTTCTTACCCTTGCATGCTATTCGTAACACATTCATAATCCATCAGCCGAGGTAATTTATTCTTTCAAGTTGATACGATCCAAGTTTGTAGGAAAATGTGGAATTTTTATTTATTAGCATAAATGTTGTAATTTCTGAATGTAAACGGAAGGTTGTACCGCTCTGACCCGCTGCTCAATATATCAAAATTGGCACTATAGGTGCAAACAGTCCTAGATTGACCTGATTAGCGCCTAAACTAAGGCGTTATCCGCAATAAGAATCATCTTTGCTGTTACGATTTTTGGAGGGTCATTGTTGTAAACCAAAAATAGAACCGGACCAAGTAAAGAACCATGTGGAACACTGCTAGTGGATTCGATGTTCCGAGACATCACGCCATTGATGCGTACAGTTGCCTTGTGATAAAAAATATAGCTTCTCAGTTATGTAAAAAGGCACACATTAATACTAATCTCCTGCAGCTTTCTCGGGTGTATACAATGATCTGCGCGATAAAACGCCTTTGATATGTCCAAGAAACACGCATGCACTCAACTACCCTCAACCACTTCCTGCTTCCAGTCGTCCATTGTCTCCAGTAGGTTAGTCAAGTAAGAACGAGACTTCCGAAATCCATGTTGCCCTCGGTACAACAAGTTTTGGGTTTCGAGATTACTCTCAATTCTTTTGCACACAATTCGCTCCATATTGTTCGAGATCACTGAAAAGAGTGCAACAAGGCTAAATTTATTTAATTATCCAAGTCGTCGTCTCCGAGGGGATTTGATTCTGGTTTACAATATTTGGAATACCGAAAATCACCCTCTACAATGCTCATTGAATCTACGGATCCGCATAATACAAGAGCTCACACATTTACTCTAACTGTCCCTCACTCGAGACTCAACTGCAGACGACATTTTTTGCCATGCGGGTTTGTTTTACTTGGAACAATCTGCCAGATAATGTTGTAAACTCACCAAACCAGCAAACTTTCAAGAGAAGCGTTGATGCCTTTTTGACCCTAAACCCGTGCATCGAAGAAAACTATACATCTTAACACCATGCACCTACATTTGTTAACCACCAATCGAAAACAATTTCTGCCCTTTGGATATTTACTTGATTCTTGAACTGCTCAGTAAGCAATCTAATCCCATTTTTGCTTGTTATATTAATCGTTGTTGCCATATTATTCTGTGTTTTTTTGTAAAGCTATATGATTTTTAGACCATTAAAATTGAATTGAATTGAGTTGAATTGAATAGAAGGCTGGAATTTGTTGGGACAGAAACAGTTCCAGCTTTGTAAATGGGTGTTATGATTCATCTCTTCTAGTCAGTTGTTACAATACCCTCAGTCAAAGAGTGATTAAATAAATCACAAACTGGTTCTCACAATTGACTGCCGCATAACTTCAAGATTGCAGGTGTGATTCCATCAGCTTCCGGGGACTTGTTCTTATACAACGTGCTGCATTATATCAGAGTTGATACATATATCGCTTATAGTCTTCGGGACAAATGTTTCATATTCGATTGAGCACGTGATCAAAGAGGTTGGTCGTAACAATCTTATCCAACAACGGTATAAAAGGCCAACTCGTTCACCATTCTCCCAATATTTCGAGAGATGCGGATCCTGGGAATACTTTTCGATCTAATGAGTACAAATGATTGAAACCTTCAAAATCATGTCAGGTTTCAGTACTATTAATCCCAGTAAATTTTCCGCTCTGGCACCATGTGTGGGTACTCGAGGCCACCCTTTAAAACGGGCCAAGCGACATGTCAGGTCCCATGTTCGTAAGTTCTTCTTTAGTGAAAGGGTAGTATATTACTGGAATCGACTTTCTAAAGAAGTTGTTTGTTCTACTTCGGTAGGGGGTTTCAAGAATGAACTTGACTCTGTGTGGCCTTCATTATTTCCTGATTTTTATCCGTAAGGGAATAGTTGGTATGATCCTCATTTTGTCTTTGGAACGCACTAATGTTTCTCCTCACCTATTGGTGAGGGGAGTTTTTCTGTTGCATTCCAGATTACTCTCATACCGGAAAATATTTGTGAAGATATTGTTTGAAATGGTGGACGATATTCTGTGGCATACTACTGAAAGAAATCTGGACGCTCGATTGGTTCGTTAGCCACATACAGTCCTATGCAAACTGAACTGAACTGAAATTGCACGAAACCGGTTGTGGTGTGTGCGATTGAATTGAATGCAAATAAGCTTGTGCGCTGGGTGGAGGCATACTTATGTGCTACTGCGTTTTTAGATCTACTTCAATTCCATCATCCTATCTGGAGCAGGCCTTCCACTTTTTACTTCGCTTGACAGCTTGGGACTAGCAAATTGAATTCAATTTTGAAGAGATTAGACAGACGAATTTAGTTACTACCTTTCTGTGGCGAGATTATACACTACACCTACGTTCTAGCAAGATTCAAGTTCAAGATTTATGCGTTAAAAAATCTATAAATTACAATAACCGTATATATATATATGATATATATATATATTATATATATACTATATATATATATATATATATATATTATATATATATATATAATCAAAATCAACGGGACGAGGATAGTTTATTAATAGTTGTGGGCAAAATTCGGATTAGCACTTATATAATCGTCAAGTGCCGACTTAAATATAAATCGAATATTTTAGCTTACCGAATCGGCAGGTAGGGAATTCCAAAGGAAGCAAACACACCGAATAAAAATACCTGCGGCAGTTCAGTTTGGAATGTGGTATTTCCAACTTGCAACCACGACCACGGCTGTTGCTGGAAGTTCGAAGGTGGAATAATATGCCCAGGAAATAGGAAAAAGTATTAAGGATTTTATATACGAGCATGAGATCACCTCGCATTCATCTTTGTGCAAGTGTAATCACCTCCAGTCGTCTGAGTTGCTCGGCGAATGGCGCATTTTTGAGTCCAAGATTAGAAGCTCTCTGATATTTTCGGTTTAGAAGTAAAATGTCTTTTTGGAGCAATGGTGTCCAGTTTTTGGCAGAATAGTCTAGTACCGGACGTATATAAGTGTTCATCATGAGAGAAAGACACCACTGGGAAAAACGTCTGTATATACGCCATAACATGCCGAGCAACGGAGACGCACTTTTGTAAACGGCTTCGCAATGTAAAACATTTTTTCAAACTACCGCAAATCCAGACACCCAGGTGATTTTCCTCCAAGGTGCATGGATAGGGAAAGCCAAGGTCACGACCTATCTGAATGATATTGGACTTTTGCATATTCAATGGTAGATTATTTTCGGATGAACAGTTGTAAAAATCAATCAAATCGATTTGCACCAAAATACAATCATCAGCATCATCTCCTTCATACTTTAAAAATCATCAGCAAACAGAACCATCGTACTATCATTTGGTATTGGCAAATCGTTCATATAGATTAGGAACAGTATTGGTCCAAGCACTGATCCTAGTGAAAGAACGCGAGTGATATCGATTGTTTCGATAACAGGCTGTCCACACGATCTCTGATGTGTCTGTTGCTGAGGTAATCACTTATCAATTCATATAGTCTTCTTTCTTTAGTTTGTTCAAAAGTAAATTAAGATCAATTCTGTTGAAAGCTTCAGAAATATCCAAGTAGAATGCATGAATACAGCTCCCGCATCTACAACCCTCGTCCAATCGTCTAAGCTTTTCAGCAAATTTGTTGACAAGAGCAATTTCTGCAAAATCCGTGTTAGGTAACTGTCAAAAGTTAGTTCGTGGTTATTATTCGCTCAAAATCTTTAGATTCCGAATACGGCAATGTCACCGGCCTGTAATTTTAACTTCAGAACGACAACCACCTTTGTAAATCGGTGTTATTTGTCCCAGTTTCCAGTCTTTTAGCACAACACCAGTTGGAGCAAATTATTAAGCATGCAGGATAGAGGTTCAGAGAGCTGCGCATGGCAGATTTTGAGCAGCTTTGGAGTTATCTCGTCTGGTCCTGGAGATTTCTTTACGATTAATTTTCGTAAGTGCTGCGCTACCACCATTGGAGTAATCAATACTTCACACAGGTCGGTCGGTCAAATCGAATCATTGGTCCCTGATCAGACCACTTTTAGTCCTGCTTCGTAGTATAAATTCATTACGTTGAGAAGTTTTCTTAAAAACGAACATTGAAAGTTCCTCCAACATAGATTTCTGGTGCTGTAAGAGAGAAAGCCAATGACTATCCGGATCTGAGTAATCCAGTTGTGCGAAACTAGTGCTTTGTCACCGAGCTTTTTAAATGACACATTTCGCTCCGTCACAGTTGCCCCTAGCCTTACAAACGTACTCGGATTCTAGGACAACGTAAACGCTTCGTCCGATTGGCAGATTATAAACGATATTCTCTACAGCGGTGGGATCTGATGTAAGTATTAGTTTCAAGGAACACGGTCGGTCTGGTTCCCTTATACGAGTAAATCCAAAAACGTGGTTAAAATGGGTGCGTAAATCAAAACGGCACGAAGTTCATATTCAGGTGTAGCTGATGGATGATCATATCAACTATAGAGCTGGGGAAAGTTGGAATACCAGAATTATCAATATTTGAGTATTGTACCGCATTGTTACATAGCGCAAAGCATTATTCAGTTCAGTGTTTAGGTCGAGAGTTGCTGCTGGAAAACGATAGCTCGCTTCAAAAATTCAATGGTCTCCTGAAGTAAGAGTCATAGAGTGCCGATGTGTGTCAGGTACATAGTGGGTCTGGTCGTCCATAAATCTACTTGCTTGAAGTAGAGTGCTCATCCTCCGTCATCACCTAAGCGGTCACACCGGAAAAGAGAGATTCTGTGCAAAAAGAGTTCACTTTCTGAAAATGAGATATGAAACCACGTTTTTGTTGTGGCAACTGTCTGGCGCCGTTTCATTAAAAATCTCGGACAGTTTGATTAATTTGTTGATAAGGCTGTTTGCTTTTGTATAAATGCACTTAATCGTATATTTTGTGAGTAATGATGGAGTGTAAACTAAGTTATTGGTTTTACTTCTCTGGAGTCGGAATTGAAGGGTGGTTTGGGTAGATTTGTTTTTTTGTTGTTATTGCTTCAGTGACATAATCGGAAATTGTATCAGGTTCTCGATTCGGATCTTCATCGAATTTGACATTTGCGTTGTCTCGTACTTTGTCGCTGGTATTAGATAAAATATCCCCTTTCGGTAACTTATTTTTCAAGGCTATCCATGCGCGTCTCAGTCTATCGGCCATGAGACTGTTTGAAAGGATCCTCTCCAGTGAATTTGAACCAGTTCCATTGTACTTCTGAGATCTTGGTACATGAAAAATATCGACCGTTAATTCCTCGGAAATGTTCATGATTTCTTTCAAAAATCTACACTGCTTCCGATCGTGGATTGCGCGTTCGTGAATGGAGGAATCACATATGATTTCCGGAATCCCAAGTAAAACCAGATTACGGGTGGAAGGTTTCTACTTTCATAGGTTTTTCCGTGTCTTTTGCACCATGGAATATCAGAGTAGATACCGCACAGTGTTTCAGAGCTACTTCTTACCATGTATGCGTTTAGCAATATATCTTCCAAGCCCGTTTCGTTATTTACGGTTACTTTAAACAATCATGGTTTATCGTGGTGTGGCGAATTACGATTTCTAGTAAGTCGATTCAATGAAGTGGATGTAAACCTATTTATTTTCATCATTTTGCACGTTTCAAACCACGCTTCAAGCTTGTATTGCTTTCGGGCCTCAAATATTTAAGCATCGGGTCCTGGTACATTCGTACTTATTACACTTAAGTTGTGGTATTGGGTGGTTGATCGATAGATCGAAGTTTTCGTAGTTTGTCCACTTGTATTCAATTCAATAGGTATATATGATTTGTTATTGGCGCCGGAAACTGAATGGCCTTGAGCTGTGGTGGCTCATGATTTCAGTGTTTGTGCCGGATTTACATGCTCGTTAGTTTGATATGTGTGCTGGTGTCGGGAACTGACGTTGCTGGGTTTATTATCGCCCAATTTTCTCCATCTCGTTTTCACAGAAATAGCTGTGGTATTCTTAAAAAGACAACTCTCGTTTGTTGTTTATTTGTGTAAAGAGATGCTGGTTTCATGCGAATATCGGGTTCAATTTCGATTTTGATAAAACATTATTCAAGTGTGACCATTCGCGTCTCTAAGATCATTCCCTGATTGGTTGTTTCTACAGTTGCTGGGTCGCAGAGACCTCGCAAACGTAGTCTGTATTCGGAGCAGATACAGCAAACTTCCACAATAGAATCATCTTTGATTAGACTTATCGCTTCCTTTATAGAGGGCGGATCGCAGCTAGCGTGTATTTTGCGTGAGCAGAAATGACAGGTCACAGTATTTGCATTCACAGTTAAACCTTTGGTACAGCTTTTTCACTTTTGTCGTACGGCTTTCTGAGTCATCGTTTTGCGAGAGCGATATCGGTCTTTGTTGAATGTTGCGTTTTGTGTTCCTCAGATCTGTCAACAAGGCGATAAGGAGTCCTGGCTAAAGTACTCTTCATTCAATCGCATGAGGATTACGGTAATCAGGGTTCACTAGATCTATCTTTATTTCACCCGGATAGGCAGTCACCACTCTCAGTTACCGGAAAACCTTTCAGCGTATTTTTTCTCATCCGGTTTGTCGCCTTGAGCAACAACTATTTGGGATGAATTGTGTTGGCAATTTTGTCTACCAAAAGTGGTTTAAGTGTTTCCTCAATTTTACGATAACAATTATCCAAAATCTCCATTCTAGATTCCAACTTAGCCTCATGGCATGCACCATATACTTAGCAAACGCAGGAAAAATCAACGTTTTTAATAAGCGTTAAGCCCAAGGAGTGATGAGTGAGTGCACTTGACGATGCAATTGTTTATAAATCGATAACTACCGGCAGAGTGAATGCGTTTGATCGGATTGACACGACCCACGCAGTAAAAAGCGAACAAGTTTGAATTAAAGTGATGTGGTTCAACGAGTTTTCATCTAACGGAGTTGAAAAAACTATCATTCGATTCAAACTGATATTCTTAATTCCTTGGAATATTGCAGGCGTAGTTAAATTCACGTTAAAAGTAGGAAATTTGGATTTTCAATGAGTCACCCTGCTCGAAGTTGAAACAGGTAGATTGCCGAAGAACGAATCAAGACGAGTTCAATAATATATATGAACCGCTTAGCTCAGATATAAAAGCGAGGAAATGAATTCAAATTTATGAGAGCACCTATATATGCGTCCACACTACATGTCACGCAAATTACTTTGTGAAAGTCCTGAAGATACTTCTGAGCAGTGCTAAGTTTTGTCAACACGTTTTGTTTAACACAGAACACTGCCGTGAAAACTTTAAGTTACTGATAATCCGCATACCCAGGTCTCTCTCTTCCATAAACCGTAAAAGTTGCTGTGATTCCAGAGTGTATGTGAATTCGAATGATTTACCGACGTTTAACATTTTACATGTTTGGATGTCGAGTGGTAGACAGTTTAGTAAAAACCACTTATGAAGTGCTTCAAGATCTTTTGTAGAAGTTGGCAATCGTATGAAATGCGCACGCTAGTCCAGACTTTGATGTCATCTGCAAATAAAATGAATTTGCTGCGTACTATTTCAAGTATATCTTTTGCGTACACCAGGACGAGTATTGGCCCGAAAACTGAGCCTCAAGGTACGCCACTTTTGAATTCTACTGGGCTTGATGGTGCCTCATCAACTCTAACACTAAACGCTCTAAGAGTCAAGCAATCCTGTATCGAGGCCAAGAATCTGCCCCCACCCCGGACAGATCAAATTTTTGTAGCAGTCTTCTGTGGTTAACGCTCTCAGAAGCTTGAGACATATCCAAGTAACAAGCTCGAGTCTAGTTATCGATAGTTATAAAAGGTTGGTAAGACAGGAGGGTCATGTCTTAAATCCGTGCTGTGTGCAGGAAAAGCTCATTTTTCCGAATGTTTTAGTAAGTTCGTCAGCTGAGGATCGATCAGAAATTTCTGAGACCACTAGCAACAATGTGACTGGTCTGTATTCAGACACATCGGATTGGTCCCTGCCTTTGTATATTATGAATAAAGACGAAATGTCAAAGGTTGGCTATGTCTGTCATTTATACGAATTTGGACCTATAAAGTATACAAGGACGACTGCGAGATCACAGACTGAGCTAATATGGGAATGTTGAATTTAGAACAGATCATAAGAAGAATTGAAGGTTTGTTAAATGACTCATTGCTCGGCAAACTAAAGCCTGGACTAAAGAGGCAGCAAGGTAAAAACTGCGATGTTCAACGTTGAGACTTTCGAATTAGCAATTCAGATCAACTGAGCTGTTTCAATGATCTAGTGCTTTGTAAGGGTTTGAACCAAATTCAAAACAATCCTTAAGTGAAAAGCGAGCCGTTAAACAACAAACTGATTTCAAAACAGATAATTCTACGGAAAAACGAAATAACATTTCCACCGATCGAAAGGCACACTCTTTTAGTGTCATTTGTACTGACGTTCCTGAAACTGAATGCACCCTCTTCAAAGACCGTCAAAAACACACCCAAGAAAAATTGAATTGACTGTGTTCAATTATGAAATTTGGAACTGTTGTGTCGTTAGCATAAAATTGTTCAACTAGACGGCGTGTTTCACATCATCAGGATAAACGTAGACTATTGAGGGTTAAATTAGATCATGAATGTGACCTGGAAAACGTACTAATAAATTCGTAATTATTTAAGGCAAAACATTAACTAAATATTCGCATTCATGCTGATAATTCATGGTGCAAATAGGTGAATAATACAGTCGAGATTAGAAAGACATGAAACCGCAATCTTATCATCCTCGAAGTTCCAGAGCTGGCACGCAATCCTGAGGCTACAAGCGGGCTGAACATTATTACAGGCAATGAGGTTTTCTGTCTGATACTATTCGTGTCACGAAGGCCGTCATCATTGATAATTTCAGACTGTCTTACTGAATTACTCAGGTAATAGGACATGGCCACTTAAAAAATTTTCTGATGGGTGTGGTGGTTCATTTAATACGTTCCAACTCTAACTGATGGAAACACAAAGTCATAAAAGGCGTAATCCTCAGTGGTTAAAGAAAATGCATCAAAAGATGCATCCAATACTGTCCAGGTTAAAGAAAACCCTATAATGTTAAACAGAAAATGAATCTTTAGCTGGAACACAAAATCAGCAATCGAACGCAAAGCCACACCTGAGTGTGGACTGAAGCCAGATGGGGCAATCAATTTTGGTCGAAAAGATAATTCGTTTCTCACTTCTCAAAATATGAATGTCGATTACTACTGATTGGCTAAAAATTTGCCGAACTTGTCGCAAGGAGTGAGACCTTACGGAATCAGTTAATTTCGATTCCCGAAACTTGGCTCTACTCGTCAATCCATGATTGTGGGTTAGAAATTGCTCCGCTGAAATCGAGAATCACGTGGATAAGGTGCAGCACTCTATTATTATCACAGGCTCAAATGCATAAAAGTCACGCTTTCCAACCCGGTGCTTCAAGATACACTATGGGGCTTGTTAAAAACAACTACAGGTGAAGATTTCACAACTATACTCGACACATTGTACACAATTTCTATGTTGACCTCTGACTCAGTTATTCCGCAAATCGCTGTCATACTGCGGACTAGAAGTACTATATAGTCTTCCCGATTTTAAAGGGCGGAACACTTTTTGAGACCGCAAATTACACGCCTGTCACCATATTATCTGCCTTATCCAAGATTAACGAAAGGATCATGGTAAACAATCGGTGCAAATACCTCGAAGAAAATTAGCTATTTTCTGGAGCACAAAGCGGTTTTAAAAAGGATACTACTGCCTTACTAACCTTTTTTTCTTGACGATTGGACACGAGCAGTAGATGATGGTGATACCATCCCTGAAGCGTACCTCGTTATGTCAAACTCATTTGACTGCGTAAACTTATGTATACTTCTGCAGAAGCTGCAACGTTGTGGTATCACTGGCAGACTATTAGCCTCGTTATAAAATTACCTGACTGATGGGCTAGTTCAAGTCTCTGCGGTCAGTTCTTCTTCGATGTCGGGAGCCGTGACGTGTGGGGTGCCTCGGGGATCCAACTTTGAACCAATTATTTATGCACTTTATGCCAATAACTTATCGGCTTTCATTAATTGTAAAATCGTAAAATTTACGGACGATATAAAAGTGAGTTTGAGGATAAATAGGCTGGAAGAATACGATCTGCACCAAAAGGCTCTGGACAACATAAACGATTGGTCCATAAATTTCTAAAAGCGTCACATGCCAAACATTGTAAAATATGTGGAGTCCCAAAATTTTCTTGGGGCACAGCCTGTCGTTTACCATAATAAAGAGAACTTAAATGTGATAATGAGCAACACCTTCGGGATGTTAAACCACTGCAACAACGTCACCGTAAAACGTTACAGAAATTGTCATTCCTAAAGAAAAGAATTTGTAGGTTTTCAAAGCAAACAATTTCCGTCATTACAGATATGTACATCAGATCCACGATAGAATAGGCCGTTCAAGCATGGTCGCCAGGGGGAAAATATGTCGCGGCTTTGAAAAGAATATACCATTGAGCTATCAAACTGGTCGCCGGACTGAGCGGAACAATACAACGAGCAAATGAAAACGAAGAATTTATTCGATTATCCACGTCATCGTCTCCCAGAGGATTTGAGTTTGGTTTTGGTCAAGGCCCTAGTTGTGTTTTCTGACGAACTGCGTTCTAGCGACACTTTCGACTTTTGAACCCCCACCTCTCGGATCACAGAATAACGCTCGTATTTCGAATCTTATCTTTTGGAGAGACGGCGTTGTTCAATACAGTTCGCTGCCTGTTGGTGTTATTGTCTCCGATATCACGTTTTTAGTTGCCACGTTCATTTTTGAATATTTGGAAAGTGGTTAAGTTTACTGGCCTGGCATCGAAGATCGATCAAAGTATACGTCATGCTGATAAACTTTGAATTCGTATGTTAGCAAAACATAGAGTAAGTAGAAGTGTACAATAATCAATGTGTAGAAACACTTGTATGCTTAAGGGTAACCGCATTATCAATACCTCAAACCACGCTCTACAATGCTTACTTAATCCACGGGCTCGCATAAGACAAGAGCTCACACACAGAATCCAACTGTCCCTCTCTCGCGATTAAAATGTGGATGCCATTTTTGCCGTGCGAGTTATTTATACTTGGATGTATCTACCCGATTATGTTCTAAACTCATCAAATCAGCAATTTTTCAAAAGAAGTCTCGGAGCGTTTTTTACCTTTAACCCGTCCATCGAATAAAACTGTACATCTTGACCGCATGCATCTGTATTTGTCATCACACCAATCGAAAAGAATTTCCGCCGTTTGAATGTTTGCCTTAATCTTAGACTGTTCTGTAAGCAACTAAATCCCGTTTCGGCTGGTTATATTATTCGTAGTTCCCATATTATTCTGTGGTTTTTGTATAGCTATATGTTTTTTACTACCACCGGGATTCTTACCTGCGCCCTCGGAATTCAGCTGAAGACCGCTGCACCTTAACCCCATACTGCACCACAACCATCCTGTTGTCTTCGGATCGCACTAATGTCCCTACTCACTTATTGTTGATGGGAGGTTTTCTGTTGCATTTCAGATTACTTTCATACCACAAGATATTTATGAAAATATTGTTTGAAGTGGTGGACACACTTCTGTGGCATACCACCGAAATAAATCTTGACGCTCGATTAGCTCGTTACCCGCTTACTGTCTTGTGCAAACTGAACTGAACCCAAGTTTAAAACTATTAACATTGAATTGAATAACGTGTGATAAAATCTAAACACTCGTAAAACAAAAATGCAACATGATCTGTTCTAGCGAATTTTCACATTGCAAATAAAATTTGAAAACTTGAATCTAAAT
>JACCGJ010020153.1:0-14180 GCA_013407085.1 Atriophallophorus winterbourni
ACCTGAAAGGCGTTCGCTTGCAAACGAGTTTTCCATGCACTCGTATTCTATTGGCGGGCCATTTTGGAGTATATCTTGAATGACAACTACAGCAGATGACTTAAACATTTTATGTTGGCTAAAGTTTATCCCTTCTATGGCAGTTTTGAATCCAATCACGGGCGTTTTTGAACGCTCTCCATGACAATGTGGTTGGGGCCCCCGTATCCTGGACAACTTTGAAACGCTCATTTGTGTAGCGCTCAAGGTAGGCACTTTTCGAAAGAAGCGTATCCCTGTCCAGTTGGTTTATAATTTCTACCAAGATCGGACGAACGCTACTTACAGTTGTGTTCCACCGGCCTACACGATGGACCATTATTACCTGGCAGTTAATTAGCCCTGTCATGCGCAAAAATTCTTGAAACCTGGAACGGTCCATTTGGCGCCGGGATTTGCTTTCGCGAATCAGCGGCTCTTCCCTATTTAAGATGAGCAGAGTACGAGATGACCTCGTTTCCGACATGATAATTATAAGATCATCTCCGATAGTACCAACCACCTCAAATAGTGGGATATTGGAGACATGTGTAGTACGCGATTTAATTCTCATTCCGAAGTAAACGGATACAACTATCTACCTCAGAGTCACAAATTTCTCACAGGAAAAGAGTGCACTACATTTAGCGAAACCCTGATCCTCTTGTGTTCACTGCCCCAACCAACTTACACAAGCTATTAAATTTTGCTATACCACAAGCTCTAGTAACTTTCTGATTACCGAGGTCAAATTCATCAATCCATAATCAACTGATGGCCTTGGGTACCAAACTTCGATTATGGGAATGATGACTCTACATTTTCATCCTCCAGGAATTTCCATTTCTTCAAATAAAAAAGACTCTAAACGGTTTAATCACAACATCAGTAATTGTTTGTATACAGAATGCAGATGTATTTGACGTGGTGCGTTTTTAATATATAAGCACTTACCAATTCTGTCTAAATTATCCCCATATCAAGCTTGATAGTTGATACAATTGCCTCGGTTTCATCAAAATGTTATCATAATATAGGACTGCACATATTTGACACAATGGTTTCCAGATATTCCTAAGTTTAAATTAATACAGCTGCCAACTACTCTCATATTCGTAATCGGAGATCAAGATATGGCATACTGACGAATCAATTCAAAATATCATTTTAGGGCTGTCAAAAAATTTGGCCACTAACAACGCATCATATGGTTTCCACTTCCTCCTTCTCTTTGCCAAACACAAATTCACTTATTTCTTGTATTCACCATAATCAATGGCTTGCTTCACAACTCCATATTACTTCTTCAGTTATTTTCTTTCGTGCAGAAAGCTTAGCATTCCTTCATTAATGCAAGTTAAACGAGAGGGGTGCGTATGAATAATCAATAATGTGACAGCTGCGGTGCTGAAACGTTTATCGAGAACAAGCGATTACTAGGTGTCTACATCTCATTTGTTTGACAGTAATCAATAAACCAAACTAACACGCATTGACATTGTTCATACGAGTTCCGGGTAATAGACACGGGAAGAAACGTGTCGAAATAAATCATCGAAACCATTTTTGACGAAGCCGAGTACATTAAACTCAAAGCTGAATTACTGAAGGAATAATATTAACTAAATGTCAAACAATCAAATAGGATTTCTTTAACAACATTCTTCTTAGTAGCAGACACAGCTTTACTGGGCATCTACGACTAGCATCCATGTGCATCAGGGAGCACCGTGCAGTATTCCAGGAGAATATTCGTGTACACATAAGCGAATGGTTCCCTGCTCACATTTTCAGGGCAACGCCCAAAGTCGAACTACTGTATTCGTAAAAACCAACGTGCAATCTGGCTATTCATGAAGATGGTATAACCACGAGGTATCTAGAGAGAACGAAAACGCACAGAGCACGACAAGGTCCGTTCCCATAGTGCGTTAATTGCCGTGGATGTGGTGGCCTTCCAGAAATTGAACGCGCGTTAAGCCACGATATGTGGTGCTGGCGACACAAAATGTTTCCGAATTCACCTAAAAGATATTTTACATCGCGTCCGCTATCAAATAGTCATAAAACACATTCGCATTCACACATATCAATATCGTATTAGAGACTAACATTAGACGGTGGATGTAAAAGAGGATATAAGTAAAAAAATATTCATTTGCATGCTTTTTCGTCACATAAACCCCACGACCGGTTTCGTGCTTTTTGCACTCATCAGGTAGGGAAAGTAAGATCAGGATCCGCATGCGCTTGAAAAAGTGGAGGAATGGTAAACAAGGAGCGCTTCTATGCCACTGTTGGATAAGGCTGGTACGACCAACCTGTTCAATCACATGTGTCCAAAAACATATATATAAGTTGAAAAGTAAGTTGAAAAGAGAAGTGGGGAGATAATCGCATCTGGAAGAACTCCCATTACAGTTGGGAGCTAGGGAGAATGGATTATATTGACGTCAACGTATTAAGATCTATCTTCAAATCAACAATACTGCGTAATATAGACTGTTTTTCCAGTAGATACACGAGTCGCGCACAATCTACAATGCCGAACGCATTTGTGTAGTAGATAGACCATACTTTGCCAATTAGTGACATCTGATGGAGCTCTATGAATTCGGCACAGATGAGCCTCGGTCTTTGATTGCTGTTTTTGAGATGCAAATCGATTATCCTTCATGTAATGAGATAATCTTCACATTCTATCAAGAACTATGCTTTGTAATACTTTCGAGACATGTAGTGAACATGCTACGGGCCAAGATTTGTCTTTGAAGTTTTTGGATACCTGAGTAATTTCAACGGTGAAAAAGCAATCGGTAAATGTGTGAGTAAGATGACTTCGGACAAGCGATCTACGGTGTGTAAAACATTTCAGCACCATTGGATTAATCCTGTCAGAGGCTGATTCTGTTATCCTCATTCGGTCGATGTCGACCATGGATGTACATCACAATTGCATGAATTTTCATGTTCTACAGATTTTTGAATGACTAAATAGTCCGATTCTGGTGGAACAATCTCCCCCGCAACGCATGCAAAGATAGTCAGACCTCAGTTGTAGGGCGTCAGTTGCGGGCTGGCGGCGCGATCTGCATTTAGCAGCCAAGAGCTGTATGTGCTCCTCCCCAGCTTGCAGACGACGCTTTAAACAATGCCTCCAATGTTAGCGGTCGAGAGCAAGTTCTTCCTAACTCGCCGGGTCAATACCAAGAGTTTTCATATTGGAGCCTGGTGCTTTGCTTTCTTAATTATCGAGCTTTATGTAAACCTCATTTTCAGGTATAGAGAAACCCGCATCATTTATTGATGAGCATGTGAATGTAGAGTATTTTGTGTCTATGAAATTCTCTCCGTCTAAAGTCTAGATTCAGTTGAACAAGCAAATATTAGGGTAAATTTGGACGCAAAGTTTTCTCAGTGTCTACTGTAAGTGCCTACTGTCTTTTCATCCAATAAACTGTTTACAAACAGTGTATTGAGTTCCATTTTAGAACTTATTAGCCTTAGTCAATCCTTCGGTTAGTGCATTGTTTCCGCTGCGGTGGGCTTGTTGTTTCTGCACGCGAATTGTCTTCAGTGTGGTTGATGAGAATGTTTCCAATCACAATCAGATTGTTTTAACTGGACAGCAGAGAGCATAACACAAGTTCAAGATTTTAAGATCGAATCACATTCTTTTGAGACGTTGCTATCAGAGGAGATAAAGAAGTCGGTTGAAGAGGTCCGTGATCTCAAAGCCTTGATACTATTTGTTAGGCATCGTCTTGTGAAAATCTTACTTTCTTTCTCTTTCATTTTCCATAGATTTACTGTATCATTTTGATTACCCAATGATTAATGACAGCGATATGCGCTCATGGAGTCGTAGAACATCAGTCACTACGAAATAGTCTATTTGAGCGAATAGCCTATTCTACAGGCAGAAGGGGTTTACTTTATTAAAGTCACCTCTTATTAAAATAAAGGACGAATTAATATCAGCTGAAAAGTTCAACATAAAATAAAGCCAGAAAAGTTACCTGTCGACAAGGTGGACATGCGGTTGGTATTCGATAGCTCGACAGCAACTTGTATTTCCATTGTAAGTAAATAGTAGTTTGGGATGACGGAGCCACACCATCACCACAATGCACATTCACGATCATCTGCGGTTTAAGATTATACATTTGTTTACCACATTTTCGGATTCAAGGCTTGATAAACCTAATCTTACTATTTCCACTTATTCACGGCAAACAGCGAGAAACAAGCTCTGCCAATTAAGTGCAAGCGGAGTGATCAAAACAACACTATTTAAATCTAACAAATTCAATTCAATTTAAACGGATTAGAAAGCATATAATTTTCAAGAAAACCACAGAATGATATGAAAATTAGGAACAATGTAACAAGCAAAAATGTGATTTAGTTGCTTACTAAACAGTTCAAGAAAAAGGCAAAAATCCAAAGGGCAGAAATAACTTTCGTTTGTCCACTAGTGACAAATTTAGATCCATGTGCCGTTGCATAGGAATACGTTAGGGCTTGATGTTATCAAGGTGCTATCGGCTCATAGACGTTTAACATGTTGCCTACATAATACACACCAAGACCGATTTTCGGGAATGCCAATCTACTGGTTCTCGATGCATTAGAGTTAGCGACTTCACTAACTTTTTCCACCGAAACATTCACATTTCAACACTTACTTGAAAAATTACACTCCGGTGTATTAAAGGCTTGAATGATATTTCGTGTTTTCAGCAACTAAGTTTTTGATGTGCTCAGCGCGAATCAACCCTGGGATGCAGTTAGAATACGAACAATGTATTTTCCCACAGGCAATGCTTGAATAAATACGATAATTTACGTTTGTAACCACTAATCCGTGGCAAGCTCATCGGAATATTCGCAATGTTGATCACAATGATTCATAATGGAAGCACTGGACGCGAGATTCGCTCTTATTTGAGCTCATCAGCAGTGCATATCCTTCGCTTTGGGTAGGCACTCGGCACCCCAACAGTGCAGTACCACGACGTACGTTCTCCAGACCCACACATTTCAGTAGCTTTAGTTGTTCAATCAGTCCAGAAGGAGCCATCAACATCTATTGTGGTCGCGCAACCGATCTGATCTCAACGTCATCCATCTGATGTTGGAATTGTGAGGTCAGGTTCCGTTACAATATACACATATATATCATTCAAAATATCCACGACGTTACACAGGTAATGTAATCCTTGAACTCATCAACCGAAAACAACTTCTGACCGACGTGGACAAAATACCAATAACCGCCGCGTGTTTGGAAGCCAAACAGTCTAAAAATACAGCCTCATTTAGGTCTAGTCTAAAAGAGTATATATTGATCAAGTTGCCACATTTGAATCGGATGCCGTGGAGCGTTGAAGGCCGGCGATATAATCGTTTTAAATTTTGAACATTTCGAAAGATGTGATACTAATGAGTAGTGAGTAATTAGAAAGTTAAAGAATTCAAGATCATGGGTTCTAACCCTGACTGAACAACTTGGTCGTACCAACCTTAGTCAACAGTGGCATAACAAGCACAATTTGTTTACCATTTTTACACTGTTTCAAGCGCACGCGTGTGTTGATCCTACTGTCCCTAACTGATGAGTGCAAACAGCAGGAAGCCGGTTGTGGGGTGTAATGGAAATGCATGCAAATGAGCATTTTTTGTTAACGAAGTTCTATTTTCCATCACTAATAGCGGAATTTTGTTGAATTGTCATTCAGGAATTGATTGTATACGAAAATCTCTATTCATGACAGCACAATTGATTGTTATATAGCAGCTCTGGAAAGTACTATAGAATCGTTGTAAAACAATATTTTGTATTGACGAACAAAACTGAAGAACAATGGGGATTTACCCAACCCTCCAGCACGGAAAATACCGAGAAGGGGACCGAAAAACAACCTAAAACAGGAATGCAATGCCCATGAACCCAACGAAAAAGTCGAACGCGTTTTTTCACGTTTTATAGCATGAACTAAACTGTACATAATCGAACTGGGGATCCAGCGAGCGAGAGACAGAGCGAAAGACAAGAAACATGATCAATAACTATGGGAAATAAAAAAACAAGAAATAAACAAAATGGGACAATGATTTTTGTGTAAACTGTACACGAGAGAAAGATAGATAAATTGATGGGAAGAGTAGTTTTTGAGGAGGATGACATCCTCTGGGGACCAGAATGTCGATCAATGACCAGGTGTGTGAAAGGAACGAAACTGAAAAAGACGAGAAAATGAATTTAAGAAAGACAACAAAACGAAACCACCGTGAAATAATAAGTTGTCCAAGTCAATTCATCAAGGTATGTATCCATGAGATCACAAGTCTGATCCAGGCAAAGAGCAACACTCTAAGAGACTGTATGAGGGCCAAGATACGGATGTACAATCGTACAGTACTTTGCGCTGTGCGGCTAACACCGTGCTAAATTGATTGGCCAGCGGCAGAGTGAGCTGCTTGCTGAAACAGGCTGAAGTCTCACTACCATTTCCTGTCCTTTTTTCTTCCTCATAGCTGTCTTGGCCTGGGCAACCTGACAGTATTTTAGCCGACGTCTAGTCTCTGACTATGCGGCACTTTGCCTGGATCAGGCTTGTGCTTTGATACTTTCATTCAAGATACTGTCAGGTGGCCCAGGTCTGGGCAGATATAAGTAAGTGGAAATAGCAGCGAGACTCCAGGGTGTTTCCGCATGCAGCTGGCTATCAGTGGCAAATCGATTTAGCAAGTTGTTAGCACCACAGCAAATAGGGAATGCTTGAATTTCATTCGCCCATGCATGATCCAAACCCAAAAAGACGATTGATGGTGAGGTTTAAAAATACGCGGAATCTGTAGGAGATTAGACGCAGAGGTATGGTGTGGTATGAAAGCACAAGCCTGGTCCAGGTAAATATGCCACACAATCAGAGATGCACATGGGCGATATTACTGTCAGGTCTAGACAAATGTGAGAAATACAGATGGTAGTGAGACTCCAGCGTGTTTCAGCATGCAGCTCACTACTCGTGGCCAATCAATTTAGCATGGCGCAGGAGTACTGTGCGATTGCACATCCGTGCATTAGACGCAGAGACAGTGAGATAAGGTGCTACAACCTAGAAATAAACACGTATCCCCACTCAAATAAACGTCCGCGTCTATTAAACTCTGTATATCATGAAATAAACAGTAGGTGATCGAACCAGGGATCCAGCAAGAGAGACACGGAAATTAACCAACTGGCTTTCCTTTGGGACTTGAAATTCGGGGTGCGGTGACCCCATGGCGAATCGTGACTAACTTGACAAGTCGACAGGATCAATTATCCCCGAAGAAATATGAGTTGACCTTGAATCAGCTGACATCATACATACCCCCGTTCAGTATGACACGTATTGATTGTGCCAGCGGGTGAGGCGAATACGTAGTTTTGCTGTCAGTGCCAATCACGGACTATGGGGTGTGTGTGAATAACCAGAAAATCTGTCACACACTGACGGGTATACCATGGAATGTGACAGACGCGAAATGAAAAAAAAAGAAACACCTGTGTACACGACAAACAAAGTGACAGGTTGCAATTGGAGCACGGAGTGGCTTGCTTGTTAGTTTATCGATTTGCTGTTCAGTGTCAACCTGTCAGACTACACTGTAGTAGCGTAATACATAAACAGAGAATAGCACGTACCGAATGCTTAGCTCTGCCATACAACCATGAAAAAGTAACATCCTAAAAGATGGGGAAGGGTGGGATTAAATTGCTACGGCTTCTATAGAAGAGTAAGCACAAACAAACGGGGTAGAGGCGCCTACACCCCGAATGGAACATGCATTCAAACAAGTTTCGTGAACGAGTAAAGGGACATCAGCATGGCAGCTTCCTTGCGGTTTTCACTGTCATGCATCACAACAAGGTTTTCTCGTCACTCCGCTTGACAGCTAACAAGGTTAAGCAAACACTCCCAGAAGATGCTTAGTGCAAGACCACCATTAAACACGGTTTCGGGACATATCCTGAAGCGTAACTAACCATTGAAATATCTGATCGAGGGGACTCCAGCCTGGAAAGGTTACTAGTAAGGGTTTTTAACTACAGAGTGAACCGAAAGAACTGAATTGGTACGGAAACCGAGCAAAGCAAGACACTCACCATAAGATAAAATTTGATTCAAGGACGACTAGTGAGGGTGAAATTAGACATGGCCGTAGAGATCCTTGGGGGAGGAGGTGGAGGTACGGAGGATTGCATGCGCTGACTTGATTGCAACATGGTTTGATGGAGCGAGGGGGTGGCTGTGGCCGCTGAGGTCACACGGACACTGCCGCTGCTGGCACTGCTCTTGGAACTCATGGCACAGTCCCCGAGGTCACCACGACGTTCGGAGGCGCAACTGGATGCTGTGGAGATGGTTGGCCTGCCGTGCCCGTTAGTCATGGAGGAAGAAGTACAGAGTGTTTGGCGAAGTGGTGTGGCGTGGTCGGCAGTGGATCGCGTGAAACCAGGATCGAGGCAAGCGAACTCTGTGGGGACACATCTGCGAGGGTTGGGGGCGTCACTATCTGTGCTGGTGGACGACTCGGAGTAATCTAATCACAGGAAGAGAAAATTGTAAAATGTTTAAAGAAAACAAAATTCAGGAAGCAACATCTTCATGTATGGTATGGTATGAAAGCACAAGCCTGATCCAGGCAAAGTGCCGCACAGTCAGAGACTGCATGTGGGCTAAGATACTGTCAGGTTGCCCACGCCCAGACAGGAAATGGTAGTGAGACTCCAGCCTGTTTCAGCATGTAGCTAACTACCTCTGGCCAATCAATTAAAGCATGCTGTTAGCCGCACAGCAACATCTTAAAGGCACGAAGTCATATGGGGAAGGCCTCGTGTGTACGGGAGATGTATGTGGTCAAGTGGAGTGGTAAGGAAAGTTTGTTAAGATGCGAGGCACTGAAAACCGCAATAAAGCTGTTTTACTGAAGTCACAACACGTGATTGAACGCGTGGTTGATTTGAGGTGCAGGCATCTCATCCCAGTGTCTCGGTGTTTAATATTGTACAGGTTCAGCAACTTTTCAGGTCCTAACCTTCACCATCTTTTTAGGATTTTAACATGCCACAGTTGTATGGCAGTGAAGCACCTGAAGTGCTCCTTGACTTACTTGACTTAATCCCTTGAGTTCCTGGAGGAACATAGGGCCTCAGCAACTTGTCTCCACTTTGGTCTGTCCACAGCAGCCAGTTTGATGTCGTTCCAGCTAAGTCCACACTTGCGGATTTCCTCTTCACACGAGCGCTTCCAAGATAGCCTTGGGCGATCGGGTCCTCAGCAGCAATCTGCCACAGGTCTTGATTCCTTATCTTTTCTGGCCATTTTACCCCAATAATTCGACAAAGGCAATTATTGTGGAATGATTGCAAGCGGCCAGAAGACTTTGCTGTCACTCGCCAGGTTTCCGATCCATAGAGTAGCACGGATTTGACGTTGCTTCTGAATATACGGAGTTTCGTGCGTTTTGATAGAACCTTCGACCTCCTTACCGATGTAATAAATCACAAGTGGGGATCCCAGTAAACCGCCGCTCACTCAGAGATTACACAGGCGGCTGAAATAATGTCAGGTTGCGCATATGTAGAGACAAACAAGAGGAGTGAATGACAGTGAGAATCCAGCATGCTTCACACCATTGCACGTTTGTACAAACAGATCAGCTTGAACACGCGTCGTTTGAATTATCAGCTGTGAACAGATTACACTGGTGTCCCCGCGCTCAGATATCGCAATGGCTAGTTACGCTTCAGGATATGTCCCGAAACCGTGTTCAATGGCGGTCTTGCACTAAGCATCTTCTTGGAGTGTTTGCATGGAGTGACGAGAAAAGCTTGTCATGATGCATGACAGTGAAAGCCGCAAGGAAGCTGTCATGTTTATGTCGCTCTACTCGTTCACGAAACCTAATTGAATGCATGTTCCGTGCGAGGTGTAGGCACCTCTTCCCAGTGTGTTTGTGCTTAGTCTTCTAGAGAATCCGTAGCTATTCAAGTCCCACTTTTACCCAACTTTTAGGATTTTACTTTTTCATGGTTGTATGGCAAAGTTAAGCATTCGGTACGTGCTACCGGTGTAATGCTGTCTGTGATGATGATGAGATTACGCTGCGACGCGTTAAAACCATGACGTAGAAGAATTGGTATCATTATTATTATCTTTTGAAAGTAGCCGAACCATCTTGATGATGAAAGATATCATGACCAGTAAACATCAGATTTTTTGGTTGCTAATGCATCACGACATCTTACGGTAGATAAACTGAGAAATGGCGAGAAAATGCACGGAAGGGCACATGTGATATCCTGAGCGATGTTTAGAGTTCGCTCTGATGCAAAATGTAAGGTTCAAGAGTTGAGCAATCTGTGATAACATATGGAGTGAGCAGAAAGACAGCGTGGCTTTGGGGGGTCCCCTGTGTTTCATCGAACTCACATTCCACACAGTTTTTCCGCCTGTCATTATTGTGGTGTCCGGTCACTTAATCGTCAGACACTTAATCCCCAGACATTTAACCCTCAAGTCACTTCATCCCCAGTTTGATAACTTCTGAAGAATACAGAATACGTTTAACTGAATTTATTTAGCAGGAGAGATATGCAATTGATTTTAAGAAGGTGAATCTTTCCGTAGTTGAGTATCGCTGAATTGCTCGAGATGTCATGCCATGCAACGAAAAATATGTGAACTAGGGATGACGGCAGATTATGAGGCAGACAATGATTTACGCCTCATGATTGTGCCGTTGAATGATGTAGTCGAGATTTTAGCCGAATCTATGCCTCAAAGTGAGAGGATGAATGAACTGTTATCTTATTTTGAACATACCTTTGTTAGAGGTCGACGAATTAGAGGTAGAAGAGACAACTTTGCACCAGCTATATTTCTACCTGAAACCTGGAATAAGTATGAAGACGCAAATGGTGGTGTTGCCCGAAAGATTGATGCTGTAGAGGCCGGCATCATGCATTACAGTCACTCTTTTCTTACCAACATCCCGCTACGTGGACATTTCTTAACGGTTTGCGACAGTATACGGCCTCAGTTTTTCAAGCAAGTGCTGGGGTTCATTTCAAACAGAAGAAGTATGCTGAGATATGCGCCAGGACATGTGGAGCAATTCAGCGATACTCAACTACGGAAAAATTGACGTTCTTAAAATCAATTGCATATCTCTCCTGCTAAATAAATTCATTTAAACGTATTCTGCATTCTTCAGAAGTTATCAAGCTGGGGATGAAGTGACTTAGGGGTTAAATGTCCAGGGATTAAGTTTCGGCGATTAAGTGTCAGTAAACCATGATTGTAACCTTCTATGAACCATGACGCTTATGTTGACCCGGATTTGTTTCGCACAATGAGTTGCAATCTCAATCACGTGGGCGCTCGGTCATTGGAATATCTTTGAATTGTTCTGCCTCGTGTAAGTAAATTGGCACGTACTCAATTTTGACACTGACTCGGACAGTTGAGGTATGTGTATTATATACGTTATCTGCTTGAATTCCGCATTGCGTTGGTGGACAAATCCTTGTTAGATTCTGATGTACCTTGGGATGTTGCGAGTCACTCAACTTGGAACCTTTGCTGGATTTTTAATTACAATCAATAGGACAACAAGCAATGACGACTTTTTTGCTCTCTGAAGTATTATTATTATTATTATTACACAAGTCTTTACAGACGATGTGTCAACAAGTATACCATGAAGAGGGTACATGATGAAAGAAAAAAGTAGGTTCCATTATTCTTGTTGAAGTTCATTGACCAAATAAAAATGATAGTGAATTGTAAGTCAGCCATTCTTCCGTCAGCTCAGGTTTTCTGAAGACACAAATTCAAGTGTCTTAGATAACGGGTAGGTGATCGGAACACTGTCTATACCGAGGAAATATTATTTTCCTCAACAACTCATTACAACCACCTCGAATTTCTGATTGGTCTATTTGTCGGCCATATTGTTTTTCGCCAGAAGAGCCACAGCCGAATCCGCCTTTTGGTCAGAGACGGCAAAACCGCTTTGCCTGAAAGGTCTAACTTTATTCTTGCTACGCGTAGCGTTGGGTCTAGATAGTCAAGGGTGACTAATAGTACGGATGTGCAATCGCGCATTATTTATGTGCTGTGCGGCTAACATCGTGCTAAATTGATTGGCCAGAGGTAGTGAGCTACATGCTGAAACACGCTGGAGTCTTACTACCTGGGCAACCTGACAGTATCTCAGACCACATGCAGTCTCTGACTGTGCGGCACTTTGCCAGGATCAGGCTTGTGCTTTCACAATAGTATAAACGCTTTCAGCGTTAAGCATTCGAACAATTATTACTTAAGGTTTGCTCCGGTACTTGGGTTCCATTCTAAAATGAGATGACGTTACAAAAAGCATCCTCCTCAACGTGGTTTGAATGAACGTACCAGGGAGATCCGGTCTAATGTTCGTGGAGCGTTTCATACAAAAGCCTTGTGGGGGTTGCTGCTGTGGGTCATGACAGTAGTTCACAGTCAACGGCCTCAGCGGCGCAGCAAGCGGCACATGGGGGTACGGCACACTGCTGTACTGGCTGGTGGTCCCAGCACAAGCGCCGTTGCTTTTGCCGGCTTGTGATGCAGCCATTCCAGGGGGTAAAAACTCATTGCCTTGTGGGGTCGCGCCTCCCACCGTCAAACTGGTGCTGGTGGTGTTTTGGCCCCAAGCAGGTAACGGTTGTGCCCCGACTTGACTAACGCTGTCCACGTCTTCCAAACTCAAACAAGAAATACCTGAAGAGGGTGGAAGAGGTTGTAAAACGGTTGAAAGAAAGACCAGATTGTTCGGTGACCACTTACGTCCAACAATGTCACTGAACACGTAGTAGCACTGTTCGGAGAATTTGGTTTTGTTGACCGTGTGTCGAATGAGTCCGGATCTTAGCAGATTGGTGGCGTATTTCTTGGCACTACGGCGATCGGGGAAGCCATCCAGATGACGATAAAGCCAATCTACCAAATCGGAACCTGAGAAGGCAGAAGGAATGAATGGGGCAGGCGAAGATGATAAAACAGGATGGACCACTGAAAAAATTACAAAAGGTTGTTCCCAAGACCAGATTGAACAAGGGTGATTTTTAGTTTGACAGTCAAAAAGAATCTGAGGTTTACTAGTGAGATGAGTGTAATACGCGTACCAATATCATACAGCAGAACAGATGATGGGAACAAGAATGCGACTCAGGAAATGTATCCAGATTGAGTATGCCATACAGGATTGTGAGATTTTCAGTGGTAGCTACACGCGGAGGCATAGACGAAGTGTAGGAGAGCTTCAGCTTTGAAGTTGTGTGTTCTTCGATACTGATGTCCCTGATTTCCTAGTGTTTCCCGCTTTTCCTTTCTCGACATTTTCGGTAAGATCACCTTGTTCGGCTCCATAGTCATGCATCCTTACCCTCGTGACAGTTGATCTTAGCCTACGCACAATCCCTGACGGTGCGGCACACAACAAAAATCCAAACTAACACAGAAGGGCGGAAATTAGACAGTCACAGGATCCATTGAAGATTAAGAACAAAACTCAAAGGGAATGTGCATTCAATCAAGCTTTGTGAACATGAGCACGACAGCTTGTTTGTGGCTTTCATTGTCAGGCATCGTAGCAAGTCCTTCCTCGCTACTCCATTGGACAACCTACGAGATTAAGCAAACACTAAAAGCGTGCCACTGAACACGGTTTCAAGACACTGCGATATCGGATCGTGAGGCCTTGAGGCTGGGAGAAGCTACGCCGACGTTGGAAATGTTACGAGTAAGGGTCTTTAACGGCATGTGACGGTTAGCCCACCACGAGTTGTAAGCCAATCGGGATGCGGCGTCAAAAAGAATCCATTTCGGAAGCGAGTGACTCAAAAGACGTGATCCTACTAGAATAGCCCGTGCAAGTTTTACCTGTTTCTCTGTTGGTATATAACCATCAATACCCTTATAACAGAGTGGATGATTACGTAAGACGACCCAAACTGTCGCTTTGTAGCTTCTAACCTACAGCAGGCCTGGGCAACCTGACGTATCTTAGCTCACGTTCAGTCTATGACTGTACGGCACTTTGTCTGGATCAAGCTTGTGTATACATACATA
>JACCGJ010020154.1:0-11939 GCA_013407085.1 Atriophallophorus winterbourni
AGTAGCATTTTAATCTGGACTACGCTGACGACGTATGTATGAAAGCACTAGTCTGATCGCGGCAAAGTGCCGCACAGTCATAGACTGCACATGCGCTAAAATACGGTCAGGTTGCCCACGCTTAGACAGATATGAGAAAGAAAATAGAAATGGTAGTGAGACTCCAGCTGACGACGTAATTATCTTTTGTCAACTCTTTTACGGATGCTATTCCTAGCCAGCTCTATAGTATTTTTGGATCTCTTTTAAACCTTACAAGTGCGAAGTTTTGTTACAAGATATAGATTTGACAAAAACGACACTGCTACAGATGTGCAATCATGCACGTTTATTCCGTTAGACCCACTATAATCATCGCTGTCTTTCATTCCTGTTTAGCCCTAGATAACCTGATAATATATCCGTCCGCGTGAAAACTTTCGGACTGCGCCGCAGTTCCCTGATCTTGCATGTACTTCTTTCTGAAATTGTTGAGGACTGTGACTATTCATGAAGCTTTTAATTCTCGTTCAACACTTCTCGCAATTTAACTCCCCTCCTTCTGCACCAGATGCACTTGCATTTCATGATGGATGCATTCAGCCATGTCCAGCTGCTAAACATCAAGTGTTATCTGTCAATTCTATTTAACCTTGTGCCCCTGTTTAACTTGCCTCGTTCGATTTTCCTACCCTGCAACAACCAGCGTAGCTTTCTGGCCTATCCTGCTCTCTAGGGATGTTGATTATCGATGTGCCGATCAAAGGAGGCTGGAAAAAATTACTGGCAATCATCGTGTAAATGTACATGAATGTGCAATCGTGCAGCATTTCTGTGTTGTGCGGCTAAAATCGTGCTAAGTTGATTGGCCACCGATAGTGAGCTGCATGCTGAAATACGCTGGAGCCTCACTACCATTTATATTTTCTTTCTCATATTGGTCTAGGCCTAAGCAACCTGTCAGCATGTTAGCCCACGTGCAGTCTATGAATGTGCGCACTTTGTTCCGATCAGGCTTGTGCTTTCATACACATATATGCACTTTCAAATATAGATGCTTTACCTGCTTGTGTAGCTGTATTAACCGTAGCTTACCGTCAACGGTAGCGTTTCGTAACTTGCGCCATCTGAGCCATTTAAGAAATTGCCTCACGAGCGAAGTCAACGCTTTGTGTGGTATCGTGTGAAACCGAACACTAAAGTCAAATGAATTAAGAAGTCTTAATGTCTTCCATAATCACCGCTCGCCTTAGAGAGACTGGACCTTGACTTGGTGCGATGGTTTGTGTACCATTATGACCTATCGAGCTATACTGTGTTCATTTTCGGGCAGAAGCAGAGCTAATCTATTCGGTGGATAGAGGTCCGACGAACGCACTCTCAATCTCCTGCTTTGATGGACAGGCTCTCCAACCAATGGCTTTGCTCCTGTTCATGTTGAGCGATCTGGCAGTATTTCAGCCCCAATACCACCATGTTATTTACAGATAAATCTAACTCTATAATGCATTGTCCGTCGTGCACGTTGCGTCGGGTCGCCTTATTTGCTCTACACAGCGGGGCGGCTAAGCGTAAACAAGGTACTGCTAGGTCTACTCTTACATCCTTTTCTGGCTCATCCCCCTCTCCATTTCATAACTATTATCCTTCAGCATAATAAGCGACCGACTCGAATCTTTTCGATACTCAGCATATTCTGAACTTCGCAATCGACAATGTCCTAAGGAAAGCTTTAGCTGGTCTGGTGGGCGCAGGTGTTGAACTTCTGTCGGGTAAGAGAGCTACCGATCTAGAGTATGCGGATGACATCGCACTTTTGGGAGATGACCCTCATATAATGCAACAAGTCCTGGACCACCGGCACTTGAAGCTTTGCGCCTAACAAGTGTAAAACACTTACTCAGGACTGGAGCGGCTCTCTTCCAAACCTAACTGTCAATCTTGGTCGACAGATTTGTTTACCTTGGCAGTTGTTCGAGGACGAGATCTCACAACGTGTTCGCAAAGCGGGTGTACCGTTTGCTAACCTGCACCACTTGTGGAGTCGGCGCGATGTTTCACTTCATACTAAATGCAGAGTGTACAACGCAGTGGTGCGTGCTACACTACTTTATGGCTGCGAAGCCTGGTCTATCCGAGCGGATGATATCCGTCGGCTTTCTGTTTTTGACACCCGTTGACTGCGTAGGATTGCTCCCTTTCGGTGGCATCATCGCGTTACAAATATAGATGTGTGCAAGCGGGTGTTAGGACCAAGTGGCCACGGATTGAGAGAAATGTTGATGCTTGCTCGTTTGCGATGGTTGGGACATTTTTTAAGAATGTCTCAACGTTTACCATACCGCGTCTTATTTGCAGAGCCTGATTTTAGCTGGGAAAAACGACCGCGTGGCCAGTTCATGACGCGGCGCGTTAGAATGAAGAAACTCGCCATAGCGCTAGACTCAGTTGGGCGTATTCGTTTGCCTGGGTGGGGTCCAATAGCTCCACTTAATAGTTGGCTGGAAACCTTATGAGATATGGCCGCGAAACGAAGTCAGTGGCGGCAGTGTATTTTATTATGTGTCATAACTTTTTAATCCGGTAGTATTTGATGGAAAAAACATATAAACAAAACAAAAAATCACGAAATCCCATGCTGAGAAACTGTAAAAACAATCTGCTTTTTAGGCATTTAGTTTGTGTAATCCGCTTGCCTGCTTTCCCTTTTTCACGCGCTTGCTTATATGCTTTTCCTGCTTCATATTGCTTGGCAATTTGTTTGGCTCCAGACTTGTGCTTCATGATGATAATATTCTGAACCCAGACATATATGCCATGCACGAATTCTGTCAATCAAGCCAACAAGCTGCTTTAGACTTTTGCCTAGATTTATTGTCTATCGATCTTGCTCTTACTGAATCACAACATTCAGTTTCGATGGTCAGTGTACAAACCACGAGGAACGCTTTATGAACCAGTGTGCACAGCACAGTCTTCTTATTAACACTTTTAGGCACTAAAAGCTCTATGCCCAAGGATAGTGCTTAGGATAGCTGGCCATAAGAATATTAAGCTACACTAGGCGTAAACCGTATCTGAAATAAAAACTGCAACGAACATAGGAACCATTGGCAGACTGTTTCGTCTTATTCACACCGCATCTGTCTAGGCCTGGGCAACTTGACAGTATTCTAGCCCATGTACAGTCTCTAACTGTGCGACACTTTGCCTGGATCAGGCTTGTGCTTTCATACCATACCATCTGGAAGCCGTATTTTTAGCACGAACCCCAGAGAATTGGCCGAATAGCTGATCTTTGACAGGCAGGCAGGTGGGTTAAGCACTTCAGTCATTTACTGAACCGCCACTCAGCTATCCGTACAGTGAATCACTGCCTCAGTGCAGAACTGCAGCTACCAAGTGTTTTGTGACGTATGGAGTGGAGGTGTGGAGTGATTTCCGTTGAATTTATCAGAGCCTGCACTGACACATTATTATCACCGCACAAACTGGTTTGTTCTGCTTGCGAAACGAAGGTATGCCGTCAAGGCTGAAACTATGTTGATCATCCTACCATTACGTAAACGTGGAAATAAATCTGCTCTTCAACTACCGTGGAACAGGCCTGTGATAACGCGGGTTAACCTTTTGCGACTTTACTGCTAACTCAATTCTCCACGGAACGAAATCTGCGCACTAGATTAAACCAAGGTGGGTTTCGCCCCGGTATGGGATGCGTAGAGCAAATATTTATTTTGCGCACGATTCCGGAGCACAACACATGGTATCAACATCAAACGATTGCGTGTTTTATCGATTTCCGTGCCTTCATCCCCGTATAACATGGCTGTTTATGGGACAATGTTTTTGGATGGGATCTTCTTGAAGCTCATTAGATTCAATAGAGCCTGTTACAACTGCACTACTAAACGGGTTCGCCTCTACTTTCAAGAATTTCGCTAATTTAATTTACACGCACGAGTAAGGCTAGGCTGTCAGTTATCACCAGTTCTGTTTAACCGTGTCGACTGGATTATGAACCTGGCATTAACGGACCACCAAAGGGTTTAAGTTTCAACGGATCTCTGATGTCGACTACGTTGATAATGTAGTCGTTTTTGGCGAAAATGCCGAAGTTCTGCAAGCGCTTTTAGTAGCTCCGCTGCAAATGTCTGCCTCGAGATAAACGCAACGAAACGGTATCCGACAATATCACACAGAAGTGGAACGCATATTCGGCATGTGGCGGTACTACTTCTAGCAGAAGTTTCAATTTCATCTCACAAACTACCCTACAAATACTAGCAAAAAAGCGAAGAATTCTAATTGTTTCGCGATATAACAAAACAGAGACATTAGAAATAGCCTTGTTTACATGCCGCAATGTAATTGACTGCACGTGGCATGAGGGTACTGTCACAGCGCGCAAGTCTTGAAAGGGATAGTGACGAGACTCCAGCACTCCTGGTGGCAGATAAATTTAGCAATTTATTTGATGTACATATTTTTGATTTATTTACTACTAACATTTATTTCACAAACTCGGTCACTCAGAAGATGAGCGTACAAAACCGACGACATGGAAGCCAATGATAGACGTTAAAACAAATAAAAGATATCCGTTCAAAATATGTGTTCCTCTCATATAATAATCATATATCAATGAAGCAGATAGTCCGCTGACAAAAACATCGCCAATATCCCATCTGGTGAAACCACAATGCTGCAAAACTTTCAAACTCTTCCAGTAAAGCAATCAGTTAAACGTCAGCACACTCTGTAACTAATCTTCTGTAACGTCGGCGATACACTTATTGACTTCTTGTGTTTTAGAAAAATGGATGACTTCAGTGATACCCCGACTATCGGATAAGGTGGGCACGACCAACCTGTTCAATCATGAGCCCAAAACCATGTAGATGGGGTTAAACCCATGGTCTTAAAGATCCTTTTTTGCATGCATTTCCATCACGCACACCCTACGACCGATTTCGCGCTGTTTGCACTCATCAAATATGGACACGTAATAGAGCAGTTTAGTCGAATAAGACTTATCCAGCAGTGGCAAACAAGCGCAAGCCTTTTGATTTTATATATACATAAATAGTCGACGGTAGAAATAACAAAGGCTAATAGGAATGCTAATAAGATGATGGGTGGGCCCATAATCTTGACCTTCTGACGTCCTGTTCTGCAGAAGATAAACAGTAATGTGCATAACCCTTTATAGGCACGTTTAATAGACAAGCGGGTTAATCGGTCAACAGACGTTGATCGCACGCGCACACAACCAAAACAAATAAGGAATTACTTAGCATACAGAATTTATATCAAATGGTCTCGATCTCGTCTGTCTATTTTTGTCCATTTCCTAGAGAACTTGAGATTGGTAAGATAAATGCTATTAAAACTAAATCTGCTGACATACTCGGTCTGACGAAGCTTCTATGCCTAGCGAAACGTTACCAAAACTGTTGTAAAATTTTCAAACTGGTTTCCCCACCGTCCGGTACATAATCCAACATCTCGTTAGATGCTACGCCGAAAGTGTGCGTACTTGACATGTACTATGATCGACCCTTACACGATTGAATTCTTTTATCTTGCTGCCACGTTCATCGTACACAGCAGATTTGTAACGGAGCCTCGGTTAAAAATGCCGATACAGATTGTTTGTCGGCAGGTTTACTCTTTACACCACGTCTACTTTTGCTTGGCACTTTGTCTGGCTCCAGACTTGTGCTTCATGATGATGATGACGTCTACTTTTACTTTACACGTTTATTTTAGGTACTGGGAGGAACTACTGATGCTGTTGGTTGGGTGTGACTGGGAAACAGACGAAGAAGCCAAGCAAATTTGTGGTGCGGTATTTCAGCCGCGAACTCGTGGGAATAAAATGGCAGTCTGGTTGAACAACTGGGAAGACGAGGAGACAATATTGCGAATTGGTCGAAGGATCAAGGAACGCCTAGATTACCAGGAAGATATGTATTTCCAAACCGTTGAGGAACAAAAGAGCTTTACGCGCGGTAAAGACGTCAATTCCGGTCGCTACAAAGTTTGACGTGCTCTACTTTGTTCGCTCAACCTGGGACAATGTACACATGTTTAAAACACAATCGAGACGTTTCGAAACATCGCTGAAGCATTATTCGCCAAGCGTTTGTTCTTGTTTTCTGCTGTTCCTTTTATGGCCATTGAAATATAAGATTTTCTCGAGCTTCCCGACTTCAACGTATATTAATAACAAGGCTTATTTTATTTTTTGTTAAGGTTTATCCAGCTCGACAGATTGTATGTACGAAATCACAAGCTTGATCCAGACAGTGTCGTACAGTTATAGGCTGCATGTTGGCTAAGATACTAGCAAGTTGCCTAGGCCTAGACATAATGAAAATACAACTGCCAGTGAATTTCAAACGTATTTCCGAATGTAGCTCACTACCAGTGACAAATCGGTGTTTGCTTGACAGTAGCTAAGCATGTGTGCGCTTTTACCTCAAGACTTGTTTCCCTACGTAATATCATACCATCGCCACCTGTTCTCTCTCTTGAACTATCGCGCACTCTTTGTTCAACGGACGATCCCCAGGTGAGATTTTGCAACTATATCCTGAATTCACTATCATACATCACCGATGTTTTTCGCTTTAAAACCTATGTGAGGACGGTCAAAAAAAGATTACGTTTTGGAAGTCGGTGGTCCGGCGTCCGTAAAACATCACCCAACTAGTGTAACCTATGCAGGTTGATCTGCTTCCCTATATCAACATTCATCATCATCATGAAGCACAAGTCTGGAGCGAGACAAAGTGCCAATCAATATGAAGCAGATAAGCAAGCGCGTGTGCAAGGGAAAGCAGGCAAGCGGAATACGCAAAAGCAAATGCACAAAAAAGCAGCTTGTTTTTGTAGTTTCACTGCATGTGATTTTTTGTTTTGTTTTTGTTTTTATATAAAATACCGGATAAAAAAATTATGACGCACATAATAAAATACACTGGCGCCACTGACTTCGGTTTGTAGCCATATCGCGTAAGCTTTCCAGCCAACTATTAGGTGGAGCTTTTGGACCCCACCCAGGCAAACGAATACGCCCAACTGAGCCTAGCGCTACATTACTACCGAACAACTTATTTCAGAGAGCATCGGTGCGTACACGTTTGTAACAGCTAACTCCTAGAATGTTGCGGTTGTCAAATACTTCGTGTCGCTGAATGTGTTGTTTACGTATGGTCCAGGTTTCGCACCCATATAGTAACACAGCCCGAATTGTCGCTTTATAGACTACCCTTAAGTAACAGAGATAGTCCTTTCTGACGCCAGAGGTGACCTAGGTTGCGTAATTCCACAGTCGCTTTAGAAATGCGTGCCGAGACCTCGTCATCTAACGATGCAGAATTAATGATACAACTGCCGAGATACGTAAAACGATCTACAATTTCAAGCGCCTGATTGTCAAGTAATAAAGTGCTGTTTGATAATTCGATATCGTGCAGCAGGACCCTGCACATAGAGGATGCAAAACGCATTCCAAATTCGGGCTAGCTTGTTCAGTATCGTCTGTACGAGTAGAACAGAAGAACTGTATCATCAGCATAGTCCATGTTGAGAAGCTTTCCGCCTGGCATTATGTGAACTCCTGAAAGCTGGGACTCGTTCGTTGCATAATTCCATGATGGAATCAATTACAAGATTGAACAAAAACGGAGAAATCGGACATCCTTGTCGGCCGCCACTTGTGGTGTGGAATTTGGGTGAGAGGTCGTTTTAAACCCTAATGCATCCGGATGCATGAGTGTAAAGTGCACGTAGTAGGTTGACATACTTTTGCGGAACGCCTTTACACAGCAAGGTGGTAAACCGGACACTTCGATCGATTGAATCAAATGCTCCTTTGAAGTCTAAAAATCTGGCTGTCGTCGGCTGTCGATAACTGTGCCGCAGTTCTAAGATCTGTCGAAGAGTACAAATGTAGTCGACACAGCCTCTGCCAGGCCGGAAACCAGTTGCTCTCTTATCAGTGATTCCCTATGCGATGTTAATCTTCGAAGACATGGACGCTACTGGTAAGCAGTTAAGTTTCGTAGGTAAGCTGCAATGTAACTTTTCATTTCGTGGCGTGCATTCAAATGGTTATTGTTATTTACTGAACTCGATTTTTTGAATGTTCTTGGAATTGTCTGGATTAATATACTTGATTTATGGGAATTCCAATTCTGCATATTTGCGAACCATCTAGCGTCGATAACCATTCATGTGAGCTTAGTACTTGGCCAATATCAGAAGGCACGTGGTTACGAATCCACATTAGCAGGTCCGATTGAAGGTATATATTACTTCGTCATTGTTGATGAGGATTCGAAGTGGCCCGAAGTGTTTCCAATGAGAGTTGCTTCAACTCAATCGGTGCTATCCACTCTAAAAAAATCTATTTTCGAAATTTGGAGTGCCCGAGACGATTGTGTCTTACAACGGCTCTGTTTTTGAACAGTTTTGCAGGTTGCGCGGAGTAAAACATGTTTACCACCCCAGTCAAACGGACAGGTTGAAAGGTTTGTGGACACATTAAAGCGAGCTAGAGCCAAAGCAAAGCTAGATGGAACGTATCACGACTTCTTGGACACATTCTTATTATCTTACAGATCAACACCGATACATGCCACAAACGATAACCGGTCACCAGCAGAACTATTTTTGGAAAGGAGGCTAAGGCAGACATTCGATGCCTTGAAACCAGTAACTGTGCGACAACCGAAATACAGTCGTAAGATGGAACATCAGTTTAACAAATATCATGGTGTAAAACAAAGAATGTTTAACATTGGGGATAGAGTTTATGTACGGAACATGCGATACAATATGGAGGATTGGTTAACTGAAACAAGAAAGTACAAGTTGGTAACCTAATATGGACACGCCATATCAATCATTCGAATAGCAGTATTATTGATTGTTATTCGAACAGTCACCACATATGGCCAGGTGTATACCTTATTACTAAACCAAAGTCGGAATTCAAAATTCTCTAGTTACGAACATTTTAAGCCTCAAAGCTGTCGTGAGTGATAATGGAACCTACTTCTCTGGTTCACCTGTTAATCAGTGGCTACATTCAGTTGGTTACCAGCATATATTTACTGCACCCAGACATGGATTAGTGGGAACATTAATAAGTACGCTAAAACGTGCAATTTTCTATTGTTCCACAACTAAATTTATTGAACTTCTTTATTTATGGACAATTTCTTGCGTCAATTTGATTATAGTTAACCATAAATCGGATCTATATGTATAAGTAGTTAACTGTCAATGAAAGTCAACATTAAAAAACGATCGTTTCACAGGAATCACATCTGCGTAGTTGTGATTTGTCTAACCCGATTTAACTATTATTTCAATGCACTCAATAATTGTATTACTTATCAACGGCTGTTAGCTCTGTATTCTCGTTTATAATCTTATCTATCATGATATTTCACAGATAGATTAACTATAACATATTGCGTTATTAGACCGTACAACAAAATCGATACTCATGCATATAATTTACTAGTCCTGTCATTCCAACGGGCGTTGCTATAGGCAACCTGAATTTTTAATTTAACTTTCTTGGCTATTAGGCCTGTCTACTGTTGATTTGTAAGTAATCACACCAAATAAATTTGTTTTTGCTAATAGACAAACCACATTGTGTGTAGTGCTAGACTATTTCTTTTTGCGCCACTATACAACCTTGAGCGTTCGTACAACTGACATCTGATTGGTCGCTTCTCGAAACCGGTTATTTGTTTGGCTATAAATATACATTCACACAACTCAAAGCGTTTGTGACAATATATCGTCAGCCAAATTTTGTAGGTCAAATTCTCTCTAACAGCCACGGCTACTGCACCTATGGCGGGCGAGAAGACCGATGATTCTGCTCTCGATCCTCACGCTATACAAGACACGTAGGATTTTGTGTTTCATTATATTTTCCAGATGGACGTATTATATATATTATTTGCTGGGACCGGATAAGTGGGCCGAAGGCCTAAATAAAATAGCCATATTTTCAACGATTGAGCACTTTTGGAGTGTGATGAAACGCACAAAACCCCCATCACGACTAAAGAAATGCGTGGACGTGTATATGTTTAGTTCTGATATCAAGCCCCGTTGGGAGGATCCGCGTAACGCAAATGGAGGACGCTGGATCTTGAATTTTCCTAAAGGTGCTCCGATAGATCGGTGAGTTGGCATATGTGAATTTCCGGTTCACGTTAATTTATCTTGCTCGAGCATGACCTTTCTTTGTGTTATTATATTTATGCGAATCCACAACCTGCTGATTATTTGTGTCGACGTTTAAGAATATTTTCATCGTACCCCTTTTTCAATAATTATATGGCTACCCTAATCAACACTTATTGATTGTTGGTTTCATTAAATGACTCGACATTTCTCCGGGCACGCGCCTGCTAGTCTTGTGTTTGAGCCACTGGTTTGATATATATATATATATATATATATATATATATATATATATATTTGCTCTTCCCGTTTGGTGCTCAATCGGTGGAGCAGGATGTAGGCAAGTATTTTAGGAGCTACTGAAATTAGACTGATATGCCGATGATTTTCACAGGAATCGCGCCGTCCCTTTTTGCAAATCGGAGCAATTACTGATTCTCTCCAAGGGATCGGAGCGCGTTTCTCAGCCCATCTGTTGGCAAAGAGCGCGTGAAGTTCGCGAACTAAATTAATCCGCCATCTTTGAACAATGACGGTACTAAATCTTCAGCACCTGATGCCCGATGGCGCCTAAGGCTTTGGACTACATTGTAAATCTCTGATCGAGTCGGAGCCTGGAGAGAAATCGACCATGGGGTACAGTTTTCCGTATTCTCGAAATCAGTGGGTGCAGAAGGCCAGTTAAACTGTGCCTAACAATGTTCTGCCGATCGCTCCATGCGCATGTGCATGTTAAAAACGCAAACCATCTGCTTCACGTATCAGCTCACTGATGCCTGGTCGCCCGCTTCCCGTGGTTCTGATGAGTTGGAACAATTTTCTGAAATTGCCTACAGCTGCCGCATATTCCATTTCCATAGCCTTAGAACTCCACCAACTTTCCCTGCCAGTTCTCAAACTGGCAACAAGTTTGATTGCGAAATAAGCCTTTCTTGCACGAAACCTGTAGTCTTACTGCACAAAGGCGACTGTCGACTGGGATCCAGTCTAACAGTTCGACGTCAGCTCTCTCACTCAAGACGATTCCGACACCGGCTTGACCAGATACCATGGCACCGTCATCAATGGACAGGCGTTGATAGTGTGACTAGCGTAAGTTTGAAGGGTTAGACAATCGCTTAACTGAGCTAGAGTTACGCATGCGTGTTTCCGACAGACAGTAAACATCAAGGCTATCAAGTGTGCGAGCCAAGGCTGCCTGCTGTCCGATTCTAGCTCAAATCCGTACATTAAACGCCGCTAATTTGAATGGTACATGCGGGTGGTAGAACGCTCTGGAGGCATTCGAAGTGTCTGAATTTGGAAACCTCTATGAACAAGCCGCACTTCTGTCAGGGCTAGTTAAAGAACCACAAAACGGAAAACTGATTAAAAACGTTTGCATGCAGTGTGAGATCATTGAAAGCATTTTGAGCAGAGAGCGTGGGAGCACGGGATCTGTCATTTTTACCTGTATTTTCATAATTGCTTGTTGGCGAGATACAACATGGTTGCCCAGGCCACAGAGCAGTGGGTTGAGACTGTTTGCCTGACCTCTATCCATCGACCTTCCTGGTATGCGTAGCTCTGCTGGCACCCAAAGACACTACCCAGTATAGCTCATTGGGTAATGAAGGTACACAAACCATCGCACCACGTTAAGGTCCAGTCTCAGCGCGACGGAAGCATATAGTCTGCTCACATAAAGATCGCTAATATCCCGTATGGTGAAACCACATTGCTGCAAAACTGTCGAACTC
>JACCGJ010020155.1:0-36894 GCA_013407085.1 Atriophallophorus winterbourni
GTATGTATATATGTATGTATGTATGTATGTATGTACGTATGTATGATGTATCAATGTATGTATGATGTATGTATGTTTGTATGTATGTATGCATATGTATGTCTGTGTGTATGATGTATGTATGTATGTATGTATGTCTGTGTGTATGATGTATGTATGTATGTATGTATGTCTGTGTGTATGATGTATGTATGTATGTATGTATGTATGTATGTATGTATGTATGTATGTATGTATGTATGTATGTATGTATATATGTATGTATGTATGTATGTATGTATGTGTATGCATGCATGCATATCTCCTACAGAAAGGACCGAAAATGACGTGGTATATTTTGTATACATTTTATGCTTACCCAAGTAGTGAGCAATAGTTGTCTTTCAGATGCTCAATATAAAATATAACCCTATAAACGCGCATTTCAACAGGATTATAGGCAATTGTATTTCTTTACACTTTATTTGTATATTCACTGAACACAGATGTTATTAAGCATCGGAACCGTTTTCGGATGGCATATGATGCACTTTTGTGTGACGTCGTTACAAATATTGACCATCCAGCTTACTGTAACTTTAGCTGGATTATCCATTGCATTTAGACAGAATCTCTGAATGGAAATGTAAAAATGCTGGTGGTGTGCACAACATTTGGTCTTTAGAATTTGACTACCCTAATTCGAAAGCCAATCCTACGCTGGGTGGGTTATGTTTCCAAAATAAAAAAACTGTCTAAATGATCTGGTGGATTCAGAATTGTTAAACAGGACGTCAAGCCTTCTGCAGGCTGTATCTCTGTGTCAAACGCATTTTAACTTAAATATATGCAACGTAACATCCATCTTATTATGTGAGAGGGTCTTGAACGCTCACTGTGAAGAAAATCTTATATGTCATCCATAAACGGCTCCAACTGTCGACTTGTGATCGCAGTATTAAACTAGAAACGCGCGAACATCACTGATCGGAAGAGTACTGCATATCGCTGTAATCGCGTTTGAGCGATTGTCGATCACATCTCCGACTGCATCGTTATCAGATAGTCTGTGGCTTATCAAATGCTCATGTGCTTATGATGTATAACCATTCTTGACATCGAGCGAGTAAGGCTGAAAACATCACGACTTTTAGGTAATCCTATCAACTAATCTATAGAAGAATTTACGAAATTTTCTAACATTTATTAATTTTCAATCGGTTTTGTTCGGAAACATATTTTGATCTCAATATTCATTTTCATGCTTTTCCATCACACACTCCACGACCGGTTTCGTGCTGTTTGCACTGATCAGGTAGGGACAGTAAGATCAGGATCCGCATGCGCTTGAAACAGTGGATCTCGTTTGATCTCGTTTATGAAAACGAGAGCGTGGTATTTTTAAACTTAATTTTTATTTTATGATTGTAATCAACTTCCAAAAGTGTGATTTCTCCTTCATGTTGGTAGAAATCAAGCCGAATGACGTCTGCGTCTTATCGATGAAGATTTGTCAGCAGTGATGATTACACGGACTTCATGGTCCAGGTATTCCGATACACGCAGACCGCCTTTGGAACCTTTTGGTGGAAATTTCCAACAAACGAAGCCATCTCAATCTTATTTTGAACGAGGGTACGTCAAATGGTTCAATGGATCTAAACGATTTGGATTCATTGTCACCGAACGTACATCGGAGGAAATATTTTTTCACCAAGTGGGTTACTGAAATTTATTGTTATATAATTAACTTATGCTACTTCATTTGTAATAGTAGTTATAAGTCGCGTTTTCACACGTCATATATATTCTCTATATATTTTGCACAATCTGATACAGATATGGTGCCGTTCAACATAAACAATGAGATGTACAAAGCGATAAAGGGGGTACAATTCGGGTAGGAACAGTGAGAAAATAAACAGTGAGAGGGGAACAGTGGGTAATTTTTTGTCCATTTACACACATCATTTTTTGAATTTTTTTTAATTTTTTGATAAAGTTTTTGAACAGCAGAGAATGTCAGGGAGTAATAGAGATGATGCACTCTTTCCATTGATGTCGGTTCATTGCCATCGTTGCCAATGTGTCGAGCCATACACTCTCCCCTTCTCTTGCACCCCATCCAGGCAAGCGCGCTCGTCCAACCCTAGCTAGACCAGAAGTGAGCCTTTTCAAGCCACTCTTCCATGTTAGTGGCTGACCGCCAGCCACTTTTTTCCAATCTGTACCGGCTGACGCATAAAGCGCTCGGCGTGGTAACCGTTCGGGTTTCATGCGCAGGACGTGCCCCAACCAGCGGAGGCGACGTCGGTTAATGGCTGTCTGAAGGCTAGTGCCGTTGCTTCCTAAGACGCGGCGCCTGACCTCAGAATTGCAAACGTGGTGTTGCCACCGTACGTGAGCAATCCTACGCAAACAACGTTGGTCGAAAACCTCAAGCCTCCTAACATCTTCTGAGCGAACTGTCCAACATTCACTCCCGTATAGCAATACTGTCCTTACCGAGGTGGAATATATCCGTCCTTTGATTCCCAAGCTTAAATCACGTCTCTTCCAGAGGCACTTAAGTTTAGCGAATGCCATTCTGGCTTTAGCAATTCTGGACGTGATTTCCTTCTCTATCCGACCCCCAGCAACCACCAGACTTCCTAGGTATTTGAACTGCTCAACATGATCGAGAATCCGATCATTTATAGCAAAATTTGGCAGTTCACCAGACCAGTCCTGAAGGAGCACTTTACTCTTGCTTGGCGAGAAGAACAGCCCGTACTTAGATGCCTCCATTGCCATCATATCCAAAGCTTGTTGGATAAATGTTGGGTCTTCGCCCAATAAGGCAATATCATCAGCATAGTCCAGGTCCATAATCCGCTCACCTGGAAGGAGCTCAACGCCACCCGTGGAGAAACTACTGAGAGCACTCCGGAGGACGTCCTCGATGGCGAAATTGAACAAGAACGGGGAGATTGGACAGCCTTGTCTTACACCCGTTGTGGTGCTGAATGGCATTGACAGGCTATCGTACGCCCTTACCCTCCCTATCGAGTGTGCGTATAGGTCCTTTAGGATAGCGACGTACTTCGATGGGATTCCATTGCGAAGTAAGCAGTTCCATAGGGCGGATCTGTCAACCGAGTCAAAGGCGGCTCTGATATCCAGAAACACCACAATGGTAGGTCGCTGATACAGGTGACGGTGTTCTAGCAACTGTCGCAGAACGAAGATCTGGTCTACACATCCGCGCCCTGGTCGGAAGCCAGCTTGCTCTTCGCGAGAAGTGCCCTCACGAATCGGGGTAAGTCTGCGAAGGAGGATGGCGACCAATATCTTAGCTACCACTGGAATAAGCGAAATTCCGCGATAGTTGCAGCATTCGTTCCGCGCTCCTTTTTTATGGACTGGTATTACTAGCGATTCACCCCAGGAGGCAGGTACCCTCTCATCCACCCAAACCTTTGAGAACAGCTCGCGCAGTTCTGCTACGACTGCCTCGCCTCCTTCCTTGAAGAATACCGGGTGGAGCTCGTCGGGGCCCGGCGCCTTGTGTCGCTTTAGTAGTTGGATCTCTCTTCGTATTTCTTCGACACTGGGCGGGGCTAGCGACACGGACCACTGCAAAGTGGATTGAGGGATGTCGGCGGTGTCTGAGGGACGGTGCTGATTAAACTGCTGAGAGAAATATTCTATCCATCTTTCTAAACGTCTGTGAAGGCTCGTTGTGCGCGAGCCATCATCCTCGAGGATGGTTTCACTCAGACCTTGCGGCTTAGGGCCACAGACACGAATCAATTGGTAAAGTCTCCTCATGTTGCTCATGGCTGACGCTCTTTCCATCTCCGAGGCGCGTTCTTTCCACCAAGACTCACGGTCACGTCTCAAACTATCTTTGATTAGGAGTCTAAGACACTTCCGATCGTCCTCATACTCTAAACCACTCGGTATGGCACGGCGCTGTTCGAGTAGCATGAAGGACTCAGCAGAGACCCAGCGGTGTGACGGTTGACGAGTGACTTTGCAGCATTTCGTAGCAGAGTCATAGAGTGCTTGCTTAAAGTAGTGCCAATGACGATCCAGCTCGACCGGCCGATCTTTGGAAAGGGAAACCGATAGGGTATCCCTAAATCTGGCTTTTGTCTCAGGCAGCGATAAAGCGTTTGTGTCTAGTTTGGGACGCTTTTGTTTGGGTTTGCCTCCGAATTGAAGGTTGATTGTTGCGCAAACTAAAGCGTGGTCAGAATCTACACTGGTGCTCCAGTATGATCTGCAGTTTTTGACACTACCTCGCCACCTGTAGCTTATCGCGATGTGGTCAAGCTGCGCCCAAGTACGTTGTGATGGGGATCGCCAGGTAGCTAGTTGGCGCTTGGAATGTCTAAAATTTGTGGAGACGAGAAAGAGGCGGTGGTCGTCACAGAAGGACAACAATCTCTCTCCATTGTCTGTACGGTCATCTGACATTCCATACTTCCCTCCAAGGAAGCGCTCGGAGTGCGCTATACATCCAACTCGGGCATTGAGATCGCCGGCAAGCACTACTATATCGCCTCTGCGTGCTTTCGTTAACAGAGAACGAAGTTCTTCGTAGAATTCGTCCTTCACCTCATCTGCCCCACAGTTCGTGGGTGCGTAAGCCGAGATCACGAATAAGTTACGTCTCTCGTCGCTATGCTTGTTTACTCTGCTGTAACCCTGAAATCTCGCTGCGCACAGTCTGCTATTAACGGGTATCCAATCTATGAGGGAGGTTTCCGCTTTCTGGCTTAGAATAATCCCAACACCTGCTAGGCCGGCTGAGGAAGCAACGGGATCACTGGACACACGTAAGTAGAACCTACTCCCACGAGGCATAGGAGAACTCAGTTGCAATACCGAATCCGTGTCGCGAAGACGGGTTTCCGATAGGCAACATATGTCGATACCTAGTGTCTCTAGTGAGCGGGCTAGTCCAAGCTGTTGTTCTGGTTGTTGCAGGGTGCGGACATTGAACGATGCAAGCCTAATAGGGGCGCGCGGTCGGAGGAGAGCGTTGGGTATCGACACCTGTCTAAGGACAGTTGGCTGCGACGGGATGCGTCCAGCATTGATGGTCCGAAGTGCATCAGGGAGAGAGGGGGAGGGGATGATGTGTGCTTGCGAAGTGGGTTCTGGAGAATAGCTTTCGAAGGTAGGATTCGTAGTGATAGCATGCGGCGTTGTCATCATCGTCATAGTTGAACGTAGGCATGATACTACCCGGTTGCCTACACCGAAGTAGGGGAGATTTTTGTTTAGGGGTCCCACCCCAGAGCCTTTAGCGCGATGGCCTTTAGCCACACAAGGCATGGACGAGAGAGGTTCGCACCTATCGGTGGCCGGTGACCGACGAAGCGGTTCATACGCCCTTTTCTGTGAATTTCCAGTTCGGAGCCCGATAACCCCGTTGATAGGTTGGTGACTTCAGTTTTTGCATGTGCACCATACAATGTCCTTGGATATGACAAGAGGCAGTGACTTTTGGAGCGGCGAGTCACATCCGCCGCGTCGTGATGTCATCATTGGATTTTTGTGGCTTTTTATAGGGAGAACGCTTGCCAGGCGAAAACCCACCACACCCTCATACACCACCGCCGAACCTTTCGCTGAGCTCGGAGAACCGAGCCCACCAGCTGCACAACGTGAGGTATTTCGGCAAGCCAGCCGTCACCCACACACGTCATAAGTAGAAGGTGACTTCATGTAGCGATCTCTAGTACAGCCATTTGTTCAACTAGTTGCTTGAAGTTTATTAAAAACTTCAAGAGATAATTAAATAGGGAAACATTTGATCCTCTTCTGTAAAAAGTTGAGAAAATCACTATACACTGAAGAAATCAAAAATGAGTACTATCAATGTTGAACATGCGGAAATCAATGTTAAGTTTTGGTACCTTCACTGACTCATTAGATGTTGATGCTGTCCGCATGTTTCGTATAAAGATTTTAAGGCTATCACTCCAGCTGTCATCGAGATGCTCAAGCCATCTTTGTGACACATTTTGAGAAACCATGGAAACCATCAACCTTAGGTCTCACTCGGTGCCTTGTGTTGAAACGATTGGCTTAGACAGAATTGTTCACCTTTCTAGAACAATTAATTTCAATTCAAACAATGTCAACAAATTTCGGTGGTGCTCAGACATTCACTTTGCTCATTTCCGTGCTGTACGGCCAAAGTATCCCGCTCCACATGAGCAGGTAAACTGCTCAATAAAAATTAAGTTTGCCTGACGAGGTAACTTGTCCTCAATTTGTTGTTTCAAAATCAGTCTCTTGGTGAACGTTATGTTCATTCTTCTCGTGATGAACGTTCTTCGAGCTGTTTGTTTATGGCTTATAGAGTCCCTAGAAGTCTAAGCTATGAAGGTTTCTTTAGTATTGTTGATACATGTATCATTCTAAGCATTGGGTTATTTAATGAAGCAACAAGTTCAGCCATTTCTACTGAAAAACTGCTTACCAGCGCGATTGCTGTACTCAAATTCTCTTCAAACCAAATTACAGATGATAATGGGAATAAGTTATCTAACAGTTATCGTTTCACGTTTATTGAAACTGCTCTTATAAAATGTGTTTTTAATTAACCCGTCTACTAAATGACTAGTTTGAATAGTTGTCATATCCCATGCACTTTCAAACCACAACCGGTTTCTGACTATTTGCCGTCTTCAGATGAAGAGGGTAAGATTAGATTCAGTTCGCCTTGTAAGTTTTGTCTGGTATTTTTCTTCATACAAATATTGCAACAAAACTATGCGTCTGTGTTAAGCAAAATGCGATGTTTTCATGAGCATTATTGCATTTAGTAAGTAAGATGTCAAGATCCACGTCCTCATTGCAAATAAGGAAACCATCATTTATATTTTGCTTTCAGTAGCAACTTCGTCGATTTGGCGATATATCTTGACATCGAATTTCGAGGTCTACAACGACGTCAACAGCACTTCAATTAAAATTTTATCAAACAGAAAAAGTATCTGGCAATGGAAAATGAAATATTATCGAAAATAATTATAATGCACTGATAAATGAGTCACTGTGACTAAAGTGAATTAGAAATTTATATACCCACCACCGCGTCACTATATCAAATGTTCCATATTGCTTTTGTGTCAAACTGCCTTTCTAAAAACGAATTCATAATCAATTAAGCGCAACATTATCTCGTTGAGATTATCTGTATATTTTCCCACGAAGATTTTTTGCGCTTTATGTATTTAATTATTAGTCCCTTGCAGAAATTTCAAATAATTTTGCTGAATGCCTTTCTCTTTACATTTAATAATCTTTCTACATTTATTAGCCCCTTCTTTTCGAGAAAACTCTGCCTGTTTTGCATGAGTATTTTTTTCAAGCACTCGTTCGCTTCTAACCATTAATTCACGTTTAAGTCCAATGTATACGGAATGACAACGGACGCTTTGGTACCCTATACTCCCGTGCTTTTCACGCTGAAGTTAACAAGAAAAGGCCCTGAAGCTGTCAATGTTCATCCGGCCATTGAGTGTAAACTATCGTCTTGTCAGCCATCCACCTCCCGCACCTGGTACCACCTCGATCAGCCTCGATCAGCCTGTTGGTTTACGGACGGCAATGGACGAAGTTGGACGCAGAAGAAAGCTGGAGACACGTCACACTCGGCATTTCCGGTAAGTCGTGATCAGCGGGCAATCGTATTTTCAACTTGACGTTTCAAATTTACACAATGCCTAATTGCCTTGCGTGAAATTCACCGTACCCAATCATTTCATTACCAATAAATATGGTGACATGTGTTGGTCACATCGCCCGAAATCGCACTCTACTACCGGTTTCTGGCTGTTTGCCGTCATCAGGTGGAGACAGTAAGATTAGGTTCAGTGACAGTTTTCGTGCGATCGATTGTTATCCATGGAAATTCAAGATGTTGCAAGAACCCGCAGGAATATTATTGCTACATAAAGTGAGAACTGATTATTCTGGAATAGGGTATTGCAACTGAGATAACGTGGTTGTGTGAGATTCGTTGCGTTTTTAGAGATTATTTTTTGAGAGCGTAATGCACAGTCTTCAGAATTTTATTTAGAAGAATCATGAGGTATAAAAAACCATTTATTGATGAAAACAATGATATTCAAATTAATTAGCCTAAATCCACAGGACACTATTTTTAGCCACATCAAAAGTTTGGTTGTTATGAGATACAGCATGTCGAACATTCTGATAGGAAAGTTTACCCAACAAACATACAAGAACGGAAAAATGAAGCAGTTAAATGCCAAATGTATGACTCCGTTCTGTTGGGTAGAAACAAGTTATGTGACACGACACGCATTATTCTACTGGCTCGTCATAGGTCTTCACGAATTCGCTTACACCCGGTGAAACTCAATCCGTCTAGTTCAAAGGGTAGTTTAAACAAACAAGCAATCACTTTAATTACTTCATTATAAATCCGCTTCATCATTTATGTCCAAGCCTGCGCTGTATGTTTCACTATACGGTTTAACTATGTATTGAATATTTTATTTAGTGAAGACTGTGGGAAACAGACAGGAACTGCGGCGGAGTAATCCACGTACACTGCACATAGTTATAGACGGCATTGCACTTGGAATTTTTTTCAGACTTCCACATATCCAGACAGTACGTTCCTCCTCTGATGTACTCCAAACTGGTGTTTGACTGGCGTGAAGGTTTTTCCAAACTGCAACATATTTGAAAGACAGCTTGTTCTGAGTTGAACACAGATGCACCTAATTTAATTGTGTTAGTAAAACTGAGCAATTTTCCTTAAATGTTTAGCTGCTCTCAGAGTTTTACATCGTAAATGAAACAAAATGTTGAACTCATGAACTCATTTATATAAATTGAGAACACTAATGGACCGAGCACTGAATCCTTTTGAAATCCGCATGTGGATTTGATCGCTTGATAGATTCCATCTTCTATTAGGAACTTTTTTTTGTGTCTATGTAACTTGTGAAATCAAGAAGATTCAAAATGTAGTTGATCTCATACAGATTCAAAGGAGTAAAAATTGATCAAATCGTTGGAAATCTTCATATATATCGATGTAACAGGTATGCACGTGATTCCTCACATTCGATGCCGTTTTGTGCCGATATTAAGATTTTTTTGAATATCTATTCCATGCCTGTAAAAGAATTATGTGTCTTTCGAAGTACCTGATGAAACATTTCTCAACAAAAACATTCCTAAACTTTTGAAACTACAATGGTTGTGTCCACGGAGCGATAATTGGTGGCCCGACCGCAAAATTGAGCCAACAGCTTATAGATCATATTGTAAGGGGTGGAAATCACGGCAAAACACTACATTGGTGAGTAATGTATTGGCTAGCATCCACCGAACCGACACACCACAAACCACAATACTTGTAGTTTTTCCATTCCGCTCCGCCATATTATTTTCAACATTTAAACACTGAATTCCATTGTTTAAACGTTTGACATTTTTGGCAGTTGTTACAATTGTGGTCAATACGCCTCCCACAAAGCTGCATTCTGTCCTCTAGAGCCGATGCGACGATGCTGCTATCGATGCCGAAGTCCACATCACCTGCTAGCCGACTGTCCGCTAATACAACATCAAAAACATACTAGCGCGGAAATCCCTTTCCCCTTAATTACTCAATCCACTTGGACGCATCAGGAACAAAGGACAAAGCCATTCGAATCGTCTGTGCTCCGAAGACTACAGCATCAAAATGAGTAACAGATGATCTATCCTAGACCGAAGATGTATTTCACTCTATATACTTAATACTTTTCGTTTTAAAGCATCACACACAAAGCAGATGTGTTTAGCTTGATACTCGATTCGCAAAATGTGTCTACCGAGCAATCTTCACATATTTTGCAAGAGAGTCGATGACCGAAAGTTCCTCAACTTTGTCATAATCATCATCAATTACAACTTTTAGAATACGTGATTTCAACCATCAGAGCCGTCTATCGATGTTGACATGTTTTTTGTATCTCATTTAGAAATGTTTATTTTTTTCACACTAATGCCGGACATTATGCATTGTGGTTATATATTTTGGAAACCTTTTTCTCGCGATCCAGCTTGTTCGATTGATTCGAGAGCACGGCATCGTAGAACATTTTGGCTATTTTCTCAAGAGCTGGACTCATCGTGTTTTATGGTTTCCTATTAAACATATTAAAACAAATCGTAGTTCTCTATTGATGCCTGTGTTCACCTTTTATTCACGCTCCCTATGCACTATTGGTTTCGTGTTGTTTGCAAGTGGATAACAAAAGTCAGTTTTCCAAAGTCAAGAAGCGATGTTTGTTAACATGACCAATTAATTATCCGTGTTGGAATCAATTTGTTGATTAAGGCAGCGAGATAAGTACTTCATTCATCGATGTACAGATTTTTCGTAGTTTTTTCCACTGCTCTATTTTCCCTTTCGATTAGGTTACAAAGAAGTGACCTGTGTTGTAACATTGGATCCTACATAACGCTGGAGTACCTATTAGCCATTGGTCGTGTGACTCAAAAGACTTGACCTGACGAGACTTTAACAAAGGCGGATACGATGTGATCTTATCCGTGCATACAAAGTACTCACTACTGGTTCTCACCCCTGGGTAGCTTATTCTAACTTCGAAATTTTAACAGCATCCGAGATTAAGGTTTCAAGTTTGAAATACCACACTTCAAACGGAACTGCCACTAGCATTTTGTTTCCGTGCGTGTGCGTTTTGTTAAGAACTTCCTACCTGCCGATTTGTTATATATATAGGCTCTTTGGTTATTGTAATGTTAATTGCTTTTCAGTCATAAATCTTGAATACCAGAGTTGTTTACTAGCTTTTTATACCGGAAGATATTGCGAGATTTACTTTGAATGTTTTGATTACTCTACACAACTAGCGATAAATAACAATGCTCATCAGATTTGATGCGTGTTATCTCTCATTGTAGAAGATTAGAGGTCTCAATATGAAGATCAGGTTGGTTGAGCGTCCACAAAAATGTTGCTGGCTCCTTCGCCACTGGTCGTGCATGCAAAGCTACTCAATTGTGCTAGTCTTGAGATAGATTCATGAATACTTAATCGGTCCTACGGTAAACGGCGGTGTTGGACTACAATATTGATGGTTGCCGTTTCAAGTCCCACTCGAGGCAAAGGTTATGCTCGGCTGATGAGCCAGAGTAAGAACCGAACTCAAGCACGATGTTTCTATTGTGGACCGTCATCATGAACTTCTTATATTTTTCTAAACAATGTTATACTCATGAGTAGTTACAAATATCGCAAAGAGATATGTGTACTGGGCTCGTTATCGTGCAGCACAATGACAAGTGCAACAATGACGTTATTGTGGTGCGTTCTGCGTGTTCACCAAACTTGAGCTAATAATTATTTTACTCGAAGGCTGTAGGCAATTTCAGAAAATTGTTCCAACTCATCAGAACTACTGGGAGCGGGCGACTAGGCATCAGTGAGCTGATACGTGAAGCAGATGGTTCGCCGGTTTTAACATACAGAGTCGCATGCAGCGATTGCAGAACATTTTGAGGCACAGTTTTACAATCTATCCCGAAGCCTTAAGCGCCATCGGGCATCAGGTGCTGATGCTTTAGTACCTTAATTGTTCAAAGATGGCGGTTTTGCTTTAGTTTGCGAACTTCAAGCGCTGTTCACCAACATATGGGCTAAGGAACGCGTTCCGATCCCTTGGAGAGAATCAGTAATTGCTCCGATTTTCAAAAAGGGACTGCGCGATTCCTGTGAAAATCATCGGGGTAGCTCCTAAAATACTGGCGTCCATCCTGCTTCACCGATTGAGTACCAAACGGGAAGAGCAAATCCGTGAGGAGCAAACTGGGTTTCGTCCAGATCGAGGGTGCATAGATCAATTTTTCAATTCGTAGACCAACTATCGTAGTATTCCTTGACATCCGAGCGGCATTCGATTTAATGGATCGCGCAAGACTTTGGAACTGTCTGCTGAGACATGGAGTGCCCGAGAAGTATGTGTGGATCCCGAAAACATTATATTGCCAAACTTCGGGCAGGGTTCAAGCGTACGGACAATTGTCGTCATCGTTCAATATCTCCAGCAGAGTAAGGCAGTGCTGCCCTATCTCGCCGTTCCTTTTTAACTTCGCGATCGACGATGTTCTAAGGAAAGCTTTAACTGGTCCGGTGAGCACAGGTGTTGAACTTCTGCCAGGCGAGAGAGCTACCGATCCAGAGTATGCGGATGACATCACACTTCTGGGTGATGACATACATATAATGCATCAAGCCATGGAGCTGGAGAAATCGGATGCTTGCTCGTTTCCGATGGGGAATATTTTAAGAATGACTCCTCACGGTTTACCATATGCGCCTTATTCACAGAGCCTGGGAGAAGCTGGTAGAAACGATCGAGTGGCCAGTCCATAGCGTGGAACGTTCGGACGATAAAACACACCGTAGTGCTAGGCTTAGTGGGGCTTATTCAATTGCTTGTATGAGGTCCAAAAGATCTACCTAATAGTTGGCCGAAAACCTTACGAGATATGGCTGCAAATCGAAGTCAGTGCGCTAGTGTATTTCATTATGCGTCCTAATCTTTTATCCGATATATTGTTATTATAGTACATTCGATGAAATAACGAAACAAAATAAAAATACGCAAAATCGCATGCAGTGAAACTACAAAAACAAGCTGCTTTTTGCGCATTTGCATTTTCCGCTTGCCCGCTTTCCTGTTTTTCACGCGCTTGCTTATATGCCTTTCCTGCTTCATATTGCTTTTCTCAAGATTCAAGATTTATGGTTGAAAAAGCAATTAACTTTACAATAACCATAGAGTGGAACTATAGGTATATATATATATATGTAGAAATAAATTTAACATCAATGGGACGATGATCGATTATTAATATTTGAGGGTAAAATTCGGATTAGCTCTCATATAATAATCAAGTTTCTATTTGAATATAGATAAACTGTTTGAGCTTACCAAATCGGAAGGTAGGGAATTCTAAACAAAGCACACACGCACCGAATAAAAATACCTGCGGCAGTTCCGTTTGGAATGTGGTATTTCCAACTCGCAACCATGGCCACGGCTGTTGCTGGAAGCTCGAAGATGGAATAATATATCCAGAGGGTGGGAAACAGTAGTAAGTATTTTGTATGCGAGGATGACACCACCTCGCATTCTCCTTTGTGCAAGTGTCCTCAGCTCCAGTCTTCTGAGTCGGCCGGCGAATGGCATATTTTTGAGTCCAATGACAACCCTAGTAGTTCTCCCGTTTATGCGATCCAAAAGTAAGATGTCTTTTTGGAGCCATGGTGTCCATGCTTGTGAGGCATAGTCTATAACCGGGTGAATATATGTGTTCATCATGAGAGGAAAACACGCCTGGGAAAAAGTCTCGATATCCGCCGTAAGATGCCGAGCAGCCGATACGCGCTTTTGTAAACGGTGTCGCATTGTAGACCATTTTTCAAACTACCGCAAATCCAGACACCCAGGTCCTTTTCTTCTTCGGTGTACTCCAGGTTTATATCGCCGAGCTTGTATTGATAGGAAAAGCCAAAGTCACGACCAACCTGAATGATCTTCGACTTTTGCATATTCAATGATAGTTTATTTTCTGATGACCAGTTGAACAAAGCATTCAAATCGTTTTGCAGCAAAATACAATCATCAGCATTGATGATTTGCCTCCATACTTTATATCGTCAGAAAACAACACCATTTTACTGTTATTTGGTATTGGTATATCATTCATATGCACTAGGAACAGTATTGGTCCAAGCACTGAGCCTTGTGGAACACCGCCAGTGACATCGATTTTTTTCGATAGTAGGCCTTTCACACGAACTCCGATGTGTCTGTTGATGAAGTAATCACTTATCAATTCATTTAATCTTCAAACAATACCGTGTTTCTTTAGCTTGTTCAAGAGTAAACTATGATCATCTCTATCAAAAGCTTTAGAAATGTCCAAGTAGCACGCATGTATACAGCCCCCGCATCTACAACCCTCGTCCAATCGTCTAAGCTTGTCAGCAAATTTGTTAGACAAGAGCGATTTCTGCGAAATCCATGTTGGGCAACTGTCAAAAGTTGGTTCGTTTCCAGATGTTGCACTATTTCTGCGGTTATCATTCGCTCAAAAACTTTTGATACCGAAGACAGCAATGTCGCTGGCCTGTAATTTTTAACTTCTGAACGGCAACCACCTTTGTAAATGGGTATTATTTGTCCCAGTTTCCAGTCTTGTGGCACTACGCCGGCTTGGAGCAAATTATTAAACATGCAGGATAGAGGTTCAGATAGATGCGCATGACAGGTTTTGAGCAGCTTTGGAGTTATCTCGTATGGTCCTGGAAACTTCTTTCCGTTTAATTTTCGCAAGTGCTACCACCAGCCGAGTAATCAATACTTCACTCAAGGTCGGTCGGTCAAGTAGAATGATTCGTTCTAGATCAGGCTCTGTGGATTTCGGCGCAAAAACTCCGGCATAAAAGTCTGCTAACAGGTCGGCGGTCTGATTAATGGATTCTCTGAAGCCGGACGAAGTTTTTAAGGCAAAGACTCCTGGTTTAATATTCGATCTATCGTTTACGAGTACATATAAGAGCTTCGGATTCTGAGGGATCTGAGACATCAATTGCGATTGGAAAGGTAGTTTATCATATCTAATTAAGCTGATAACTTTGTTTCGCAGTTGTGTAAATTGTGCCCAAGAATCAGCTGTGTTGGTAGCCTTGTAAAACTCCCACGCCATTGCCCTTTTTTCCATTCCGACCTTACGAGTTCGGCCATAGCGCTGGTCAAGAAGGTAATCTTCAGAACTTTCGGTCCATCCCTTTTATATTTTGGCTAAAAAGGAAAGTGAAAATGTCCAGAACAACGGCATTAGAAATATCGAGAGAACAGGCAATGTAGCGCCATTGCTTGACATCATGCTCTGCAGTTTCCTCAATCGATGCTCGAGAAGTATTTTCTGGTACACCAAGTAGAACTATACTTCGTGATACCGTTTCTTCCCTGGCGTTCAAGTTACCCTTCCTTTCCCACCATGCTACATCGGGATATATGCGGCAGTTTAAGTCGGGATCTGTCTTCAGTAGGTACGCATTCAGCAATACGTTCTCGATATCAGCCTCGCATTTCAGGGTTACCTTGATAAAGCGAGGTTGACCAATATGAGCTGAAGTTGAGTGGCGAGTCACTTTTTCTGCGATTACATGTTCAATTTGCATTAGGTGGCAAAGTTGAATCCATTTCTCGACTTCATGTTTCTGTTTGCTATCAACCAGGCTTTCTTCGGACTCGCTAACGTTCGTATATATCACGCTCAGCGCGTATGGGGAGTTCTTTTTGCGTACCGGAAAGTCAGATTTTTTCAAATTTAATGCATTTTGGGCTTGACTTTGTGAGTCGGGTACAGCAGTTTTGTAGTGTAGCTAAGGTCAACCTTAACAGCATATCTCTGTAAGACTTTCCTATTTCCGTGGTCGTTTTAAGTGATTCCAAAACGGGGTTAACCCTGCTTGTTTTCTTTTTTGACCAACCAATTGCCTTAGTCTCCAATTCCTTCAGTGGTGGCTCCAAAATCGTTGTATTGATATGATGGTTCACATCAGTGATCACTTGCGTACTAACATGATTTACCAATATTTCCTCCACGCGGCGAAGGCTCAACTCGAAACTGGCCATTCTATTTTCTAATTTGGCTTCAAGAGTATCGGCACCGTGCAAGGATTTAGCTCTGCAACGAGCACAGACATAGCAGGGAACCTTTTCATTATTTATTAATGTTATCGATTCAGGGGCTAAAGTACGGTCACATTTATCATGGATTTTACCCATACACAGAAAACACGTTATGACTTTACTCGCCATAGGACTCAACGGTTGTTCAGATGATTTGCACGTGACCTCGGGACAATTCAGCGTGTTGAGAATCGTCCTATCAGCTGTGCCGGCCGTGACCATTGTTGCGTTCAAACTGAGGTCAAGTTCGTTCAATGTAGCTGTCACAGCTTGATCGATCGAATTTTTGGTCCGTATGTTGGATCTCGTGATGCGGTCAATCATGTTAGTTAGCCTGAAGTGGGTTATTCGGCTCAGTGGTGGGTGTTTGGTCGATAGGTCTGTGCCTGCTTTGGAACTCGTGATTTCGTCATTTAGCAAAAATCCACTATAACTCGTTAACCACACAAGGTAGAATACAGAAACAAGTAGCAACATGCGTAACTCGACGCTATGTTTGCAATGATTGCAAAAACCGTAGAATAGTTAGAGATGGGAAAAAGTTTGCGCGCGTGAGCAAACTGAGATATATTCGACGATATGGCAACTTTGCTGCTAATCAGCTGACATGAGCAAAACGAATAAATTCCGATAGATATGATGGAAAGTAGCTCAGAATTCTTAGAATGGGATAAATCCGAGCAGATTCGGCGAAGATATGACCAGAAGTGTCAAAGCAAAAAACGCGACCGCACAGCGATTTATACACGCCGCTTGGCACTTTGTCTGGCTACAGACTTGTGCTTCATGGTTATTTATTCATAGATTTATTCATAGATGATATGCAGGTAAAAAGCTATACTTTACAAGACCCACAAAAATGTACATCGGGTCGGATGGTAAAATAATATTAAAATATTGTTAGATTATTGTCAAACGTGAAAAACATACTTGTCCATGTGGATATCTAGTGATTTCTTGAAAGCGTCAACGGTTCCGGATTGCACCACGTGAGTAGGTAAACTGTTCCACAATTACACCTTGCGAACGGAAAATGCATATTTGTGGCAGTTCAACCTGCTATACTGTTGGTAAAGTTTAGATTGGTGACCTCGCAGATGTGTGTTATGGGAAAGATGAAACAAACGACTGCAAGGGTGATTTGTTTGATTAAGCACTGTGCAAATGAATATTAGTGCTCCTCGTTTCCGTCTGTATTGAGTCGAATGCAAATTCAATATTTTAAGTCTCATTTCGTATGGTTAATAAGATAGTCCCAGGACGAGTTTTGTCGTTCTGCGCTGTGGAGTTTCCAATAGCTGAATATCTTTTTTCAACCAAAGATCCCATGCCGGTATAGCATATTCAACATGAGGACGGATGTATATTGAAATCAATTTGCAGATAATGTTGGGGTAAACGAACCTAGGACTCTTCTTCTTCTTGTTTCAGCTTTGCAGGCAGCCAGTCGACATTGCATTGAGTTTCCTAAGTCTGATTGGATAATAACGCCTAAATCTGTTTCGGAGGAGACGGGTTTAATAACAGTGCGACCTAGATAATATTCTTTGCTGGACTTGCTTTTGAGAGACAATAGGCTGCATTTCGAAGCATTCAGTGGCATTTCGTTGCCGAGGAACCAAGTGTAAATCATATCGAGATCCCGTTGCAGGTTCTGCGCATCGTATGTAGAGTTTATCTCGCGCCAAAGCTTTGAGTCATCAGCACCGACGACTGCAATACAGTAGACAAGTCGTTTATATATATATTAAAAACAAAAGCGGTCCGAGGACTGATCCTTATGGGACACCACGAGCAACTTTAATTGACTCGGATAGTTCGTTTTTGACTCTTATGTACATCTCACGAGATATCAACCATTCTTTGAATGGAGTTTACCCTGTACTCCGTAGGTGAGTAATTTTGACGAAAGTATTTCGCGATTCACACGATCGAAAGCTTTTGAGAAATTGATATAAATCACGTCCACGGAGTTGCCGGCATCCAGTAGCTCAGATCGAGATTCTTTTGCTAATAGCAAGTTTGTCAGGCAAGATCGTTTTTCCTGAATCCGTGCTGTGCCTCGGAGATTAAATTATTAATCTCAAAGTGATTCCGTAAGGCATCAGCCATTTTGGACTCCATTACTTTTGATAACACTGGTAATAACGCTATCGGGCGATAGTTTAATGGATCATTTCTTTTGCCACCCTTGTAGATGGGACTAATCAGGGCAGTTTTCCAAGTTTCTGGTACAAAGCTCTGCTCGAACATCATCGTGAATACGTCAGATGTCGGTATTGCCAACTCGGAAGATAGATTGTACAAAATGTTTGCGTGTATATTGTCTATACCGGGTGAGCCTGTTCTCTTCATCGTCATTAATTTTGTTTGAATAACGTTGGGGGGAAACTCCACCCCGTGAAGAATTGGCAGGCTGCAGCTGTCGGAGTTTAAAGGCTGTCCATGTGTCGACACTTGTGAGATAACTGATGCGAATTGTTGTCGGAAAACGTTAGAACAATCTTTAAATGACGTCACTATTCCAGTACCAGAGGCCAGTGGCGGTATTCCCATTTTAATATTCCGGAGGTCGTTGACGTGTTTATACGATGCTTTGGGATTTATAATGAATTTTTCGACTGATGATGATGATGATGATGATGATGAAGATGATGATGATGATGATGATGATGATGATGTTACGATTGGTTCGTGGGAGTCTGTTGTTGTGAATATATTCCAGGATAACCGGTCACCAATCTATAAGGGTGATGGACCCCTTATCTACCAAAATAGTTTCCCTAACAGGTTTTAAGTCAGATTTCGTAACTCAGCATTAGCTGAAAATGTGTTGGACACTTGCCGCAATGTGGACTTTGGCAATAACGATGTACTGTATCGTAGCATTACGTTTTATTTTGAATCCTTGTACGCGGAGACAGTCGATATCACACATGAAGCTAACAAGATAGATGGGCTGAAATATCCGCAATATGGCACTTGGTGCTGCGACGGACAAATATTAATTAAGTTAAAATTCTGCACAATTTTTATTGAATTTTATAACCAGTCAGCTTTTAGCAAAACCGTCACATATTTAAGCGTGTACGTGTGAATCGCAGTGTCAATTGACGTCCGATTTCATGTTTCGTTGGGTAAATAGGCTGATTGATCCCATCTTTGTCTACAGGACTTGACACCCCTAGTATTTCAATAGACTGCTTAGTGGGACAACCAATTACAGATTATGGTTGGAGTGCTACATAATGACGTTCCCTGCTATGGCTATGAGCATACGAAGCTTCTGTGTCAAAAGTGAAATTTAATAAAAACTGCTCCAAACGATTATTTTTCAAATATATTTTTTACAAATACGACTACTCGATCGGTCCCAAACATTTTTCAACATCTTTCCCACTTATTTTTTCCTCACACAACAGTTTGGACCCTTGTGATCACCGGATCAGACAATAACGAATGTCACTTTTTTGGAGCGAAGCGAAGTACGAAGCGAATTTTCGAAGTGCCCGAACTGCCCTTAGCAATGGCGAATAGAATCAAAGCGAATATCTGGTTCTGATCAGACAATAACGAATACTTCGCTTTGGGATTTAAAGCGAAGCGAAGTTGCGAAGCGAAGCGAATAATGTTGAATATTCGCTTCGCTATCGCCATGGCGAAGGGCAAAAATAAACTTCGCTAAAAATTCGTTATACTTCGCTTCGCTTAAAACGAAGTGCAAGTTCAAACTTCGCCGTAAACGAGTATTAGCGAAGTATTCGCTAAAAGCGAAGTCTTCGTTTTTGTACTTTAATATTTTAACCCTTCTACGGGAATTGTTTTTGATGTTGACACTTGTTGATAGACACCGCCAGCCAAGTGAACTCCGATGGTGACTGAAAGTACCGACGTAAGCCAGTTAGCAACAGACTGCTTGTTTATTTGCTATAAGCTAACATGTGAGGTGGTAACTAGTGTTACGGTCAGTAGACAAAGGGTTGTTCTTTTTTGTACTTTAATATTTTGTCTGCTATTTATTGTCTGCTATAAATAGGATGAAAATTTAATTGTCTCATCATAGTTTCATCATGAGCCCCCCGAAGACGCATCACAAGTCGGACAAGGACAAAGACTCGGCCTCGGCCAAGAAGTCCAAGAGGAGCCCGACCCTCAAAGTCAAGCTGCCGTCCAAAGACCCGTGGACTCCCAAGTCCTCAAGAAAGAGGTCTCCGCCGCCGTCAGATGATGATGATGATGACGACTTTCATCACACCACCTACCGGCACAAGCCTACCAGATCACCGATCTGGAACTTCTTCAAGAAGGCGGCTGTGAAGAAAGGTGCGAAGGAAAGAGAAGTTCGAGCTCTTTGCCAAGTCGAGGATTGTGGCCAGTCCATTGCCCGGCCTCAGGGAACTCCCCAAGGAATGGTCTGCCACATCATGTCGAAGCATCCGGACGTTTCTAAGCAGTTTCTGAACCAGAAGGCCAATTTGGAGACTGAAAAGGTGAGTTAGACTCAGTTTGACGCAACCTTCGCTAAAACTTCGTTTAAACTTTGCTATACTTCGCAATATCTTGCCATATACTTTGTTATAGATCGCTTAGTACTTCCAAATACTGTGCATGAACATCGTTATACTTTGCAATAGTTTGTTGGAAATGAAGCTCAACTGTTTTTTCTTTATTTTCTTTCCCAGAAGAAGCAGCAGCAGTCCCAGTCCAGCTCTTGGCGAGTCAAGTTCGGGGAGTCATCCAAAACCTCTTCAAGAAGGCTATCAGTGACCCCGATCACCCAGTACTACAAGTCCGGCGGCAGCGCCAGCGCTCCCAAGAAGTACAACCCGAACAGTCCTCTCCAGATGAGGACCAACCTGGAGATCATGGCCTACCTTGCCGGTGCCAACCTTTCGTTCAGCCATGTGGAGAATCGCCACTTTATAAGGTATTTGAAATGACAAATTTACAATTACAAGTTGTTACCTTCTTACTTGAAAGATAATTTTGATTTTACTTTGCTATACTTCGCTTAATCTTCGCTATTCTTTGTTATATATTGCTATTTTCGATTAAAAATCACTATAATTTGGATATATCGCTAATACCTTCGCTATTATTCCAGGTATTCTCAGTCGCTGGACCCGAAAATCAACATCCCCAGGCAGATCATGTTTTCCAGGCACATCTGTACCCTCCTCTTCAAGAATGTAGAGGAAGTCATGGAGAAGAAGCTCGCCAAGGACCTGGCCAACCTCCTGGGAGTTGGATTCACCAGTGACATGTGGACCAGCCGCTCCAACCAGGGGTACCTGAGCTTGACTATCCACTACATTGATCCAGACTGGGTCATGCAGAGATTCACCATGGACTGCAGGATGGTGGTGGGTAGGCACGACTCGGAGGTGGTGGGCCACTACCTCAACTCCATGATTGGTGCCATCAAGAACCTCAAAGACAGCACTGCGACCATCATGGTCACGGATGCCGAGGCCAAAATGAAGAAGGCTGTGAAGAACGCTGACAAGATCAGCAAGCACCTGCTTTGCGTCGACCACGCAATTAACAACGCCCTCAAGTATGCCATGCAGATCGAGGAGGTGTGCGACTTGGTCAAGCTGGTTAGGGCTCTGGCCACCGGGGTCAAGCGTTCTTCGGTCAGGAACGATCTCATGAGGAAGAAGGCAGCTGACTTGGAAGGTGAGTGAGCGCAAAATTCGGTTAACTTCGATACTATTCGCTACAATTCGCTATATAATTTGCTATGTTATTCGTTATACTTCGCTATATTTGCGAAGCTTCGCCATATTATTAGCGAAGCTTCGTTATTATTTGCTATACCTTCAAAGTTCAGAAGTCATTCCTTTACAGTTCCCTTCATCAAGATCGTTCAGTACAGCAAGATCCGCTGGTCTTCAATGTGCATGACCATCGCATCCATCGTCCGGAACAAGGCGGTCCTGCTGTCGCTGAAGGATGATGTCTTCAACACCCCTTCAGACTTTGCGGCCCTCATTCCAAACAAGCTGCAGTTTCAGGACCTGAAAGACATCCTCTGGCCCCTCGAGCAGATCAAGGAGGTCAGCAAACGTCTCCAGGCAGATGAGACGCCCACACTGCAGCATGTCATTCCGGACATGGCCAAGATTGCCATGATGTCCGCCTCCAGGATCAAGCTGTTCGCCGAATTTAAGGCTGCCACCAAGGCATTCATCAGGAAGTTCCAGGAGGAGATCAAAATCAGAGTTCCCGAGCTGGGCAGGAACGTGGACCTCTACCAGATTGCGCACTACCTGAACCCTACTCAGAAGGCCGTGTACCTCAGGACCAGGTCTCATGGTCACCTCTTCTACGATTGCGAGCAGAGCATCAAGTTGCTCTTGGCCAACTTGGCCCCAGCCGCCCCACCATCCATTCAGATGCCGGAACCCGCTTGCCAAGATTTTGAAGGTTTTCTCCGAGAGCACCATGACCTTGATCTTGATCCGGAATTGGCCTTTGGCAGCGTCGACCAGTCCCAGTCCCAGTCTCAACCATCCCCAGTTCCTTCCTATGTCAAGTAGATGAATGAATGGATGGCGTCTCCCCTGGAAAAGGAGGACATCGACGTGCTCCAGTACTGGAAGATGAAGGCCAAGAAGCTTCCTCTACTCGCCAAAGTCGCCCAGTAAGTTGTTTCAAAGTTAAAGGTCACTTATTTTCCGTTGGATTATAATTTATTCTCGTTATTCGCCATTCTTCGCTATAATATTCGATAAACTTCGCCATACTTCGATATTATTCGCTATACTTCGATATATTATGTTCTATTCTTAGATGTAGTATTGCTATACTTTGATATAGTATTGCTATACTTCGAAATAGTAGTTTAACTTTTGTACCCAATGGAACCTAATACAAAATACTAAACCTGTCTTATTTTCTTTTTGGATGGTCTACGCCATCCCGGCAACCTCAGCCTCATCAGAGAGGGTCTTCTCGGAAGCTGGACTCGTGACCAAGCCCACCCGAAGCCTTCTGAACAACGAGAGGGTACAGGAGCTCGTCTACATTCATGACAATTACGAGAGAGTGCTCCCCTACACGAAGAGGATGAAGCTGCGCATCCAGGAGTTCACCAATGGCGAAGGTACCAGCACTCAGTGTCAGCAGCAGCTCAAAGACCAGGATGACCCTGAGGCCAACCTTGAGGATGTCGAGTTTGTCGACACCCGGGAGCTCACGGCGGGGGCCTACTCCACTCTGACTGGAGGCAGCCGGACCAGTTCCGGCACCAGGTCCAGGTGCAGAACCCCGGGCTCAGAGACCGAGTCAGAGGAGGAGCCTAATTTCCTTTGAGAAAACACGGTTTTTTATATTTACAATTCCAAAGCTCATGAAAAAGTCCTCTCTTGTCAAATAAAAGTTCTTTCATGGTCAAAAAATAATTTATTTCGGAATTCGTTTTATTTCAGCGAACAAAGGCGTATTTAAACGAATATTAGCGAATTATAGCAAATTAAAGCAAGGTTTTTTGTCGAAAACGAAGTTTTTGGGTTACATCGAAGTTGAGCGAAGATTATTCGCTAATATTCGTTATGGCGAAGTGCACTTTGGATATTCGCTTTGATACTATTCGCTATCGCGAAGGGCAGTCAGGCACTTTGAAAATTCGCTTCGCTCCAAAAAAGTGACATTCGTTATTGTCTGGTCTGAACATCGTGATTCGTTGTACGAACCCTATATAACAGTTGGCAGTTATGCATGTTTGTTGAATGTGCATGCAAATGCAAATGCGACAAATCGATTATTAATGGAGATAATTGTCCTGGTGCCTGATATGTTTGTCTGGTTTGCAAGGCGAAATCAACAACGTCAGCCTCGGCGGCGAAAACCCCTGAATATGATATTGAGTCGAAGTGTTCCAGAGACTACATATCGTACTCATGCTGACTTACCATGGTGGGAGCGAAAGATGTCGCAGAAATCTCGTGAAGAACATAATCCTAGAAGCATTGTAATTCTTGGTGTTCCGGAAGATGCTGCTGACTTAACTTCTCAAGTAAAGTCTGAGCACGACCACAAACAGTGGAAATATCTAGCCGAAATAATTGGTATTAAAAATGCCATACTTGCGAATGCTTTTATGATACCGCGGTCTGCCAACTATAAAGGTCAAGGTCCTATCCCTTTAAAGTTAACCTTCTTCACAACCGAAATGACGGATACTATCAAACGTGAACGGAATGCTAATAAAAAACCTACCCCAAAACGTCAAGTTGAGCTTGCCCAAGGTAACAGCAGGAAGCAAGCAAACGGATAGTACCGACCCTCAAACGCCTAGTGATGAGTTTCAACCTGAATGTCATGCGATGGTTCCAAAAAACTTGAGCAGCCCGACTCTAACCGAGTCAGCCCTTTGATAACTTTTCATGATTTCAACACCACAAACTCTATCAGATGTTTATATACAAATGCACAAAGCCTTCCAAACAAATTAGCTGAGCTAACAGAGATATGTTCGCGTTACTCACCTGATATTATCGACATTACAGAAACATGGTATTCTTCCCAATTAAATGAAACGGAGATATCAATTCCAAATATAAATGTGATAAGGAACGATCGAGAGAGAAGTACTGGTGGTGTTGCTCTTTATCATCATAATCGACTCCAGTGCCGTCCGCAGCAGAACAAAAAAGTGTATAGCACTGAAGCGAGCAGCGTGGGTGCAGCACAAAGCCAACGATACTTCTACTTCTTGGCAATATTTCCGTATGTTACGCAACAAAGTGAATGCACTTATTCGAGAGGATAAGGAAGCGCAACAATTGATGCTCCTGTCAAAAATGGAACGCAACCTTAAGTTACTATACAAAATCATGAACGCCAAAGCGAAAGTCAAACCAGGTATTTTTCTCATCCACATTGGTGAAAAACTCACTGAAACAGCGTTGGAAACCGCAAATGATCTGGCAATTTACTACTCTAAAGTGTTCGTGCCAAAGGTTTTAGTGGAACGTTTTGAGTATTCAATCGAAACATTGTGAGATATTTCGATAAATCCAATGATTGTTGCAAGTCATTTTCTCAAACTAAATGTAAGAAAATCCCCAGGAGCGGATGGCATCACACCGGATGTGCTCAGGTTCTGTCACCGTCAGCTTTTTGAACCGCTCTCCAGCATGTTTAACTATTCGTTGTTTGAGGGAGTTGTACCGAAAGATTGGAAGTCCGGCGTGATAACACCTACCTTCAAAGACGGTTGACGATCTGACGCTGCAAATTATCGTCCTGTCACACTTTTACCTGTTAATGCTAAGCTCGTGGAACGTATAGTCTCGAAAAGAATGGTTGCACACTTTGAATCGCAGAATTTGTTTTCGCCAGCAGAGCATGGATTTCGATCTCATCGCTATTGTCTAACGAATCTTCTCATAGAGTTAGACGACTGGACAAAGAAGTTGGACAGAAGTTCTTGCATCCACGTCTGTTACCTGGACATTTTGAAAGCTTTTGAGAGAGTCAATCATCATTTGCTTTTTCGAAAACTGATGCGTTTAGGAATATGTGATCCACTCCTCTCATGGTTGTGCCACTATCTGTCAGATCGCGACGCCCAAGTTATAGTTAACGGAGCGCTATCCCAAACGTTCAAAACCGCCAGTGGAGTCTGTGCTAGGCCCGCTCCTCTTTCTGCTGTTCATAAATTATTTATTCCCCCCTCATATCGTCCAAAATGGTCATGTTCGCGGATGATATGAAAATTTGGACGCTAATATGTTCTGCAGTCGATTGTGAGAAACTGCAAGTGGATTTGGACAGCGTGTCGATTTGGGCGGTCATGAAAGACATGTCATTCGACATATATAAATGTATGATGCGCCGTCTTGGCAAGAATGTTCCTTGGACATATCGAGTGGGAACTGAAAACCTAGCATGGAGATCCTTAGAAAAAGATCTTGGAATACCAAGAATAACGAATGTCTACCATCGCCCTACGATGGAGTATGCGGTAGAGGTCAGGGCTCCCTGGCTGCGAAAAGACATTGCTCTCTCCGATAAAATCTATCATAGAGCAACAAAGTTAGTGATGGGTCTTCTCAATGTTCCGTATACCGACAAATTGCGACGTCTGGGTCTATGTGACTTTACCCAAAGGAGGATACGACGCGATATTATTCTGACTTATTGTTAGGTGAGGCGTCCTAACCCATGACACGTGAGACCTTGGTAATGTCCTTATCTGAACATTACAGATGCATGGTGTGACACGTGCTAACCTTACGCTTCAATGTCCTTACCGCTTACTTTGCGCACCTCTTTCTGTCCTCTATATTAACACTGGCTGTGTCCAGCTCTAGGACCTGCGAACCTGTGTCTGAGTCTCGGCTTTGTCATTTCATATCCATCCTGTGTTATGCTGTTCTCAGTCTCGGTGGGCTTGGTCTCTAGTATCATCTAGTTGATCACCTGGCACAACTGTTTCTCAAACCCACACTACATAGCAACTTGGCGATGGGGTGTTTCCAATCATGTCCGCTGAATCCGAATTTTCTATTTTACAAACGCTGCGCGAACATCTACTCCAGATAAAAGAAGCAAATTCTTCTGCGAATGGTCCCAAATCTCCATCTACCGAATTTCTCATGTCACCTATAATGGAATTTCACTTCGACCCGGAAAATAATGTGACTTTCGACACGTGGTTCCGGCGTTATGAAGATATATTCCGAATAGACCTGAAGGACCTGGGAGATGACAGCAAAGTTCGATTGCTCTGGCGTAAATTGGGCGCAGCGGAATTAGACAAATATTGCAATTTAATTCTTCCTCAGAACCCACATGACCGTACATTCGAAGAGACAGTCGAATCACTCAAGCAATGTTTTGGTGATCAATCATCTCTATTCAGTATTCGCTACCGCTGTCTTAATATGGTCATAAATGAAACAACCGATTTTGTGACACATCTCGGAGACGTTAATAGAGAGTGTGAACGCTTCAAATTGCGCTCACTGAATGTCCATCAATTTAAATGTCTCATTTTTACCAGCAGTCTGCGATCCTCGCGATTTACAGATATTCGGACTCGTTTACTGAATCGTCTCTAGCAGGATCCAACCATGACGCTCTAAGCCATTGGAGAAGAACACCAACGTCTCATGAACATTAAAAACGACTCCGCCCTTGTGCAGTCGAACATTCGTGACAATTTCACAATCCAGGCGGTACATCAACCAAAGCAGAACAACACTCAACTACAGTCTCCGCATCTAGCACGACAACCAAAGCTGCTCAACACAGCTCAAAAATCCAAGCCACCGTATCCATGGAGACATTGCGGAGAATGGCACTTTCACCGAGAATGCTGCCACAGAACCAATCGATGCAACCAAATATGACACAAAGATGGGTTCTGTCAGAAAACAGTCAACCGGAAGACACCAAACAAACGAAAAAGGTACTTCCCACGCCGTCCCACCCGGGCATCAAAACCCGTTCCGCGATCACTAAGCCTTCGTGCTAACAAGCAAGCAGACTCTGTAGTGGCTAACATAGCTGTGCAAACAATTGATCGCCAATTATCTGATGCCGTCAGAACACTCCCGTTCACAGTGACGGAAATTAAGATGAAAACAAGATCAGACCCAATTCTTTGGAAAGACATCGAATACACAAAAACGAAATGGCCAAAGAAAATTCGGGAGGGTCCATTGCTGGCCCTCTCGAGACGAGGTGGGTCCCTTTCTATTATTAATGATTGCCTCGTGTACACTGACCGCGTGATAATTGCCTCTTCTCTCCGTTTCCGAGTTCTCAGACAACTCCATTTGGGACACCCTGGAATCGGTCGAATGAAGGCAAGCACAAGATCTCACGTGTTCTGGCCGGGGATCGACAAAGATATTGAAAATGTAGTTCGTTCTTGTTCTAGGTGCCAACAAGCTGCAAAATCCCACCCTTCGTCAACAACTAATTCCATGGCCACCCACAACCCAACCTTGGAAGTGAGTACACGTGGATTTCGCCGGTCCAATCGATAATATATCCAACCTCATCGTTGTTGATGCTCACTCAAAATGGCGAAAAATCACTCCTGTGAATCCGCCAACTGCAGCCGATACCATCAACGCATTGAATCGAATCATCAGTCAACATGGCTTACCAAACACCATCGTATCCGACAATGGTTCACAATTCTCCTCCGCCCTTTTTGAACAGTTCTGTAGAACACACAATATTAATCACCTCCGGTCTCCGTCCTATCACTCCCAATCCAACGGTTTAGCAGAACGCTTTGTTGACACCTCCAAACGAGCACTCTTAAAAGCGCATGGGGAGGGTACAACTATGGAAGTGCTTCAATGATTTCTACTGGTCTACCGGTCCGCTCCGCATCCTGGTTCGCCTCACCAGCAATCGCCAGCAGAGGTCCTCATGGGGCGTAAATTGCGTACAACTCTAAGGAGTGTTAACAAATCAAAACCAAAACCACGAAGAACGTTCTGTGAGAAACTGTTCTCCACTAAATAATGGGACCTAGGTTTGGGTTCGTGATCATCGCCCGAACAGAAACCCTTGGGTGGACTCTCCTTGCCTGACGGCGTTTAAAGCGAAATTTGACTTACATATACATAACATTCGTGAGCCTTACATTTGATATTTACTATTGCTTTTATACTATTGTATTTATCATGCTTTTATTCATACCGTAAAACGTGTGGTGTTTTAAAGTATTAACTTCTTTAACCATAAATCCTTGAATACCTTGAATCCTTGAATTATTGGGTTAAAACTTTAAAAACTGGATTTTCAACTGGATTCAGCTTGCTCGAAGTAGAAACGGGTATATTCGTAACGTACAAATTTAGATGAGTTCGATTATGTATGAACCGTTCAGCTCAGACAAACGGGTAAGGACGATAGCACAAATTTATGCGTCCGCGCAACATGTTTGACGCATTTTATTGAGCCTTTTTAGTAGATCATCTTCAACCGGGTAAGAGTTATCATTAAGCATTTTAGTCGACCACAAAAGGAAAAATTGCTGAGCCTGTATCTTAAGCGATTCTGATTGAATTTTTTAAGCCCCACAAAATCATTTTGAAGGTGTGCATGGAAAATGGGAGATGAACTGCACACAATATGAGGCATTATACAAGAGAACATGAAATGAAGAAAGACCTAACGCGAAGTGATCGAATACAAAATGAATAAAAAAGTTTAATAATCATGAAAAAATAAAGTTTGTGATGAATCGGTGAGAGTAGTTTATTAGTAACGTTTCCCTTCTGACACAGAAGCTTCGTCATACCAAGGGTGTCAGTACGAACAGAGATCAAGCCTAAATTGCATTCACCTGACCAATCATAAGCTGTTTAAGAACTGCACAGTCCATGGTGGGTTCTGCGCTTGTTAAGAAGGGCAGGCGTGTTCAATATCAACTGACGCACAACCACCCCTATGTGCCGTATAATCCCTTAATTTTTTTAGTCTTGGCAGGTGTGAATGACATCTGCTGACAGATTAGGTCGGTGCGCGCAATAGGGGTCACGTATGTTAATGTTTAGTAACGTTTCCCTTCTGACACAGAAGCTTCGTCATACCAAGGGTGTCAGTACGAACAGAGATCAAGCCTTAATTTCGCTTACCTGACCAAACGTAAGCTGGTTAAGTGCTGCACAGTCCATGGTGGGTTCTTCGCTTGTTAATAAGGGCAGGGCGGGGAATAAAACCATACATTGATCGACTTCACGCAGAGGCGGTTGAGATAACAAAGGCTGGTAAGAATGAAGATGGATGGGGCTGATATATCCACAATCTGGCGTCCGGTTCTGCAGCGGATAAACATTAACATACGTGACCCCTATTGCGCGCACCGACCTAATCTGTCAGCAGATGTCATTCACACCTGCCAAGACTAAAAAAATTAAGGGATTATACGGCACATAGGGGTGGTGGTGCGTCAGGTTGATATTGAACGCGCCTGCCCTTCTTAACAAGCGCAGAACCCACCAGGGACTGTGCAGTTCTTAAACAGCTTATGATTGGTCAGGTGAATGCAATTTAGGCTTGATCTCTGTTCGTACTGACACCCTTGGTATGACGAAGCTTCTGTGTCAGAAGGGAAACGTTACCAATAAACTACTCTCACCGATTCATTGCAAACTTTATTTTTTCATGATTATTAAACTTTTTTATTCATTTTGTATTCGATCACTTCGCGTCAGGTCTGTCCTCACTTCATGTTCTCTTGTATAATGCCTCATATTGTGTGCAGTTCACCTGCTATTTTTCATGCACACCTTCAAAATGACTTTGTGGGGCTTAAAATTCCATCAGAATCGCTTAAGATACAGACCCAGCAATTTTCCCTCTTGTGGTCGACTAAAATGCCTAATGATAACTCTTACCCGGTTGAAGATGATTTACTAAAAAGGCTGGATGACATACGTTAAACATGTTGCGCGGACGCATTAATTTGTGTTATCGTCCTTACCCGTTTGTCTGAGCTGGACGGTTCATACAGCAGATTTTTGCGCGCTCAACGATCTGGTCATCGGAGGCAGCATCTTTCAACACCGAAATATTCACAATGCCACCTGGACATCACCTGATCGTGTTACTGCCAATCAAATCGATCACCTATCGATTTCACGAAAATGGAGACAGTCTCCTTGATACACGCGTAATGCGAGGTGCGGATGTTGCTTCAGACCACTACCTTCTAATGGCCAAATTTGAAATCAAGTTGTGAGCTTTCTACGAAACTGGCAGTCGGCCTAGTGTAAAGTACCACACACAGAAACTAAAGGAAGAGCGTACAAGAGAGATTTTCTCAATCTCACTGAAAAACAGATTCGAATCGCTCAACAACTTAACCCCTGAACTCCCAATAAATGAACACTGGATCGCTCTGAAAGACTGTTGGCAAGACACTTGAAAGCACGTAATTGGCAGACGGGTAAAGAAAGACAAAGAGTGGATCTCGAGTGAGACTTGGACACTGATCAACTCGAGAAGGCAGCTGAAACAACAGATCCTCCGGTGTAAGGACACCAAGCAGAAAAACCAACTGATCGAACAATACAGCTCCCGAAATAAAGACGTGAAACGAAGTGCCAGAAGTGACAAGAGGCGGTTCTATGAAATGCTGGCAACGGAGGCGGAAAATGCAGCAGAAAAGAGAGACCTGAACACCGTCTACAACATTACCAGAACCTTATCAGGGAAGAAAATGCCTTACGGCAAAATAATAAAGGACGGTGAAGGTAACTTTATCAGTCAGGAATCGGTGCAACGAAAGCGATGAATGGAGCACTTCAAAGAACTCCTAAATCGACCAGCACCTACTTCAGTCACTGACATCCCACCTGCAACAAATTTGCAAGACGTAAACACCGACCCCCCCGGTCGAAATTAAATCCTTTTTGCCTTAAAATCGCTAAAGAATGGCAAAGCACCAGGTCCAGATGGGATTCCACCAGAAGCTCTGAAGGCTGATTTCGACACCTCGGCTGATATTTTACTTCCTCTGCTGCAGAAAATCTGGTCAGAAAGACGGATCCCAAATGATTGGAAGAGAGGTCATTTGGTCAAACTTGCAAAGAAAGGGGATCTGAGGGTATGCAAAAACTGGCGAGGTATCATGCTGCTCTCAGTCCCTAGTAAAGTACTTACACGCATCATCCTTATGCGTTTGCGCGACGCTATCGACCAAGTGTTACGGCCAGAGCCATCAGGCTTCAGAAAACAAAAGTCTGGCATCGACCAAATTGCGACCCTCCGCACAATAATTGAACAAAGCATTGAATGGCAATCGCCTCTTTGCCTCAACTTCATAGATTTTGAGAAAGCCTTCGACAGTGTGGACCGCGAATTCATATGGAAGCTTTTGTCACACTATGGGGTCCCACCGCTGTACATGGACCTCATAAAGCAGCTGTATGAAGGTGCCTCCTGTCAGGTAATTCACAACCGAAGACTGACCGATCCATTTGCAGTTGAGACTGGCATCCGCAGGGATGCCTGTTGTCCCCAATGATTTTTCTGTTACTAATAGACTGGATAATGAAACAGAGAGTAAAAGGTGAGAGGAATGGTATCGATTCATCATCATCATCATGAAGCACAAGTCTGGAGCCAGACAAAGTGCCAAAAGGTGGTTTTGTTTTGTTTGTGTTTGTACCGCCGAAGCGAGTACCCGGTTCTGGTATACGGAACATTGCGAAGACCCATCACTAACTTTGTTGCTCTATGATTGATTTTATCGGAGAGAGCAATGTCTTTTCGCAGCCAAGAAGCCCAGACCTCTACAGCATACTCCATCGTAGGGCGATGGTAGACATTCATTATTCTTGGTAACGTTACCAGAAAGATTCTTCCAAATATTCTTCGAAAGATACCTAACAATCTGTTTGCCCGTCGATATATGTTCTGGCAGTGTGCTGTGCTCTTCAGGTTCCCGCTAATCCACACTCTAAGATCTTTTTCTAAGGATCTCCATGCTAGGTTTTCAGTTCCCACTCGATATGTCCAAGGAACATTCTTGCCAAGACGGCGCATCATACATTTATATATGTCGAATGACATGTCTTTCATGACCGCCCAATTCGACACGCTGTCCAAATCCACTTGCAGTTTCTCACAATCGACTGCAGAACATATTGGCGTCCAAATTTTCATATCATCCGCGAACATGACCATTTTGGACGATATGAGGGGGGAATAAATAATTTATGAACAGCAGAAAGAGGAGCGGGCCTAGCACAGACTCCACTGGTGGTTTTGAACGTTTGGGATAGCGCTCCGTTAACTATAACTTGGGCGTCGCGATCTGACAGATAGTGGCACAACCATGAGAGGAGTGGATCACATATTCCTAAACGCATCAGTTTTTGAAGAAGCAAATGATGATTGACTCTCTCAAAAGCTTTCAAAATGTCCAGGTAACAGACGTGGATGGTTCCATGGTTGTCAAAGCCGGGGCGGTTTTGGGGATAAGCTCCCAATTCTAAAAATGCTCCAATGGCACGCGTCTCATATAGGCTCTGGCAACCAAGTCCAGCTCCTGGCCTGCACGCGTGGTCCTGTGCGACCCGGCGGAACTACTTCTACTGACAGGAGAAAGGGCGAAGGCGGCTGACTGGCGCCTCAAAACCAGCATGCTTCGGGCAGGTGGAGCTCGTAAGTCCATGAAGGCGGTCCACCTGGGGAAGGAAAACCCTTATCTCAAACCTCCACTGCCTTGTGGCTACATCCAATCATGGAAAAGGCTTCAGGAGTCAACCTCGAGGAAAAATCCGGAGCCGGAGTCCCGTTAGGCAGTCCGAAGTTTTTTTTTACAACTTCTCCCTGCCAACTTCTGCGACGGCATCGTTGTCCAAACGTATCAGCCTAGCTGTTCCTTTGGTTCCGATGGTGCCGTGGAGAGGGAGCACTTGCTGCATGGGCAACAGCTGGTTCTCCACTTTGAACTGCCCTGGCGTACATCACAACGCACCAATGGAGAGGACACTCCATTCCGCTTCTGCGGATAATAACACGGGAAGCAGCAGATACCGGTTAAGAGCTATGGCTCGATTGGCGTAGAGCTCAGCGCCTGGTGCTGCTTTCGACGGTGGGAGAGACTTTCAGGTCTCATTGGACGGCTACCGCCCGCCTCAAGCTGGGCAGCCCCCAGCCAATATGGTGCCGTCCCGCCACGGTCTGCTATCCTCATTGGGTGCATGGGGATTAGGAATCAACCGACAAGCAGACTGTTATTTCCGCACCAGCGAAACCAACTACGAAAAAACAAATGTCATTTATGAAACTGGGAACCTGGAACGTCCGGTCCATGCTTCCTGGATTTCACGACGACGTCTCGAATATCAGAGGCGTAAGAAAATCTGCTGTTATTAACAACGAGTTAAAGAGACTAAAGGTCGACGTGGCAGCCCTACAAGAGACGCGATTACCAGACACTGGTAAGCTGACAGAAAGAGATTACACGTTTTTTTGGAAAGGAAGGTGTTCTGATGAGCCTCGACTGCATGGAGTTGGGTTTGCCGTTCGAAACGACCTTCTAAAAGCAACTGAACCGAGCAGCAGCGGGAGCGAACGGATTTGGACTCTAAATCTGAGGTGCATTACTGGTACCATTACGTTGGTAAACGTTTATGCGCCGACGCTCTCTGCGACGACTACTGAAGAAGACGCTTTTTATTACAACCTCGCAACAGTCCTGAAAAACGTGCCACAAAGAAACTGTGTAGTGGTATTGGGTGATTTCAATGCTAGAGTTGGTGCGGATTACGAATCTTGGCAAAACTGTCTCGGGAATTTCGGTGTAGGTAAAACTAATGAAAATGGACTACGCCTTTTAGAATTATGCACACAGTTCAGTCTCTGTGTTAGTAACACTTTCTTTCAAACAAAACCACAGCATGAGGTCTCTTGGAAACATCCTCGCTCTAAGCACTGGCACCAGCTTGATCTTATCCTTGTTAGGCGCACTAATATAGGAAGCGTACTTCTCACCAGATCATATCAAAGCGCAGACTGTGACACTGATCATTCACTGGTTTGTGCAAAACTGAAGCTTTCCGACACGATATTTCACCGCACCAAATTGTCTGGTAAGCCTAGGATTGACGTCACCCGCATGTGCGAACCTAATCTAGCTGCGCGATTTACAAAAGCCTTCACAGCCGAGTTCAGCAAGACAACCCCACTTGAATCGGCTTCAGAAAACTGGGAATCGATTAAAACAGCATATGCCGAGTCGCACTTTCCACTTTCGGTCCGAAGAAAGCTCGAACGAGCGACTGGTTCGAAGCAAAAGCTTCTGAGATGACTGCTGTGTTGGATGAGAAACGGTCAGCATTCTTGAGGTTCAAAGGTATGCCAAAAGATGAAAACTTACGACTTTTAAGAGCAGCCAGAAATAAGGTCCAACAGACTGCAAGGCGATGTGCAAATGACTACTGGACAGAAATTAGCCTTAGTATCCAAAAGCTGCGGATACTGGAAATTTTCACGGCATGTATGATGGGATCAAGAGAGCCATTGGTCCAAACAAACATAAAATGGCTCCCATTAAGTCTGTATCTGGTGACCCGATTGTGGACAAAACTCAGCAGATGGAAAGATGGGTAGAGCACTTCTCCTCCCTCTACTATAGGGACAGTACGGTTTTACCACATGTATTTGAAAATTTCGAGCGGTTGCCGACTATTGAATATCTAGATACTCCCCCTACTCTTGATGAGCTCAATAGAGCAATCGACCGCTTATCGAATGGGAAGGCCCCTGGTGACGACGGAATTCCACCTGAGCTCATCAAATGCGGTAGAGCAGCATTATTACAACCGCTTCACCATTTGCTTCTTCAGTGCTGGCATGAGGGGGGTGTCCCAAAAGAGATGCGAGACACAAAGATCATCACGCTATTCAAGAATAAAGGAGATAGAGGCGACTGCAACAATTACAGAGGAATCTCCCTTCTGAATGTTGTAGGCAAATTGTTTGCTAAAGTCTTACAGATCCGACTTCAAGTTTTAGCTGATAGAATTTACTCCGAATCTCAATGTGGCTTTCGCAAGGGAAGATCGACCGTTTACATGATCTTCTCCCTAAGACAACTTCAAGAAAAGTGTCGGGAACAGCGTATGCCATTATACGCTGTTTTTATTGATTTAACGAAGGCATTCGACTACGTCAGCAGGGAGGGTCTTTTCAAAATGCTTAATTTGATAGGCTGCCCACCAAGACTGCTAAAGCTCGTTATTTCGTTCCCCTCAGGCATGAAGGGCTCAGTCCATTTTAACGGTTTCAGCTCAGAAGTCTTTGAAATTCGCCGAGGCGTCAAACAAGGGTGTGTTCTGGCTCCCACGCTGTTCGGCATTTTCTTTGCTCTACTTCTGAAGTACGCTTTCAGGACGAGAACAGAAGGTATTTACTTACGCACGCCAAATGATGGCAAGCTTTTCAACCTAAACCGGTTGAGAGCACAAACCAAGGCACGAAATGTGCTAATCCGTGACCTGCTGTTTGCCGACGATGCAGCCTTTATTGCCCACTCCCAGGAGCACCTTCAGTCTCTAATGGACTGTTTTTCGTCGGCATGCAAAGACTTTGGTCTAACAATAAGCATGAGCAAGACCAAAGTCCTTAGCCAAGGGACTGTATCGCCTCCCATCATAACTGTTGGAAACTGTCAGCTTGAATCAGTACATCAGTTCACATACCTTGGTTCAATCATTGCGGATAACCTCTCGCTAGACACGGAGATTGATAAGCGAATTGGCAGAGCAGCTGTCATTCTGTCCCGTTTAAACTCTCGTGTTTGGGGTAACCGCAAGCTGACTGTAACGACGAAAATGATGGTGTACAGCGCGTGCGTACTGAACGCTTTACTGTACGGCAGTGAAACCTGGACCACCCACGCAAGACACGAACGGAAGCTGAATGCTTTCCATCTACGAAGCATCCGTCGTAACTTGAACATATCGTGGATGGACAGAGTGACTAATGCTGAAGTGCTTTTAAAAGCTGGTCTACAGAGCATGTTCACTCTATTGCGACAGCGCCGCCTGCGCTGGCTTGGTCATGTCTATAGGATGGAAAATGGTCGTATTCCGAAAGATCTACTCTATGGTGAGTTGCAACTAGGAAGTCGACCATTGGGCAGACCGCACTTGCGGTACAAAGACGTTTGTAAAAGAGATATGAAAGCTCTTGGCATTGACCCGGCGAGTTGGGAAGAACTTGCTCTCGACCGCTCACATTGGAGGCACTGTGTACAGCGTCGTCTGCATGCTGGGGAGGAGCAGATACAGCTCTTGGCAGCTGAACGCAGATCACGCCGCCGACGTGCAACTAACGCAATACAACCGAGTTCTGACTATCTTTGCCAGCGCTGCGGGAGAGATTGTTCCTCCCGAATCGGACTGTTTAGTCACTCAAAAAGCTGCAAAACTTGAACTTTCACGCGTTTGTGATGTACATCCATGGTCGACATCGACCGAAGGAGGCCAACAACAACAACAGACGTGGATGCAAGAACTTCTGTCCAACTCCTTTGTCCAGTCGTCTAACTCTATGAGAAGATTCGTTAGACAATAGCGATGAGATCGAAATCCATGCTCTGCTGGCGAAAACAAATTCTGCGATTCAAAGTGTGCAACCATTCTTTTCGAGACTATACGTT
>JACCGJ010020156.1:0-18823 GCA_013407085.1 Atriophallophorus winterbourni
TTTGGGAAAGGGCTTGTGGTATAACCTATATCCTAAGTCTACCATAAATCCTAGGTTTTACGGCCTACCTAAAATACATAAGAACTATCGTCGACGATATCGGATCAAATGCGCACGAGTTAGCTAGACATTTGGCTAATTTGTTGAAACCTTTAGTCGGCAATACAGCCTCGTTCATCAAGAACGCATATGACTTTGCAGCACGCTTAAAGTTGGTAACAATAGATGACGATGAAATAATGGTTAGCTTTGACGTGAGCGCTTTGTTCATCAACGTCGATACAACAAGTGCGTTACAACTAGCTAGACGAACCTTGGAATCTGATACCAGTTTGTCAGATCTCACATACATGAGCGTCCAACAAATTATCATCGGTGTATCGATCTGCCTAAGCATGAACCCCTTTTAATGACAATTATATAGACAAAAAGAATGGTTGGCAATGGGTTCACCGATATCTTCAGTACTTGCGAACATGTATATGGAGCATTTCGAGAACAAAGCCCTTAACAAAGAAGGGTTCAAGACAAAATTACGGTGGCGCTATGTTGATGACTCATTTGTTATCATCAAGCGAGATCAGTTACAGGCCTTCTTTAAATATTTAAATGTAATAGACCCATGTATTACTTTCACAAAGGAAGTGGAATCCTGCACAGGCACTCTTCCATTTTTGGACTGTTTAGCACAAAATGTAGATGGGAAAATAAAAACATCTGTTTATCGGAAACCTATCGATACAGATGCTGTACTACGACACACTTCCGCTCATCCAAGACAGGTCTTTAGTTCCATAGCTTGTTCCATTTTCCATAAGATAGAACACCTGTGCAGCGACGAAAAGAAAGGAATACAGGCACACCGTGAAGCGAGCCAAAGGCTGATAGACCACGGTTATCCAAAAAGTTTTGTAAAACTCTAATTGATGGAGGTAAAATATCCAACCGAAAAATCGGAGAATAATTAGCGGGATAAAGTTTGTATACGCTATGTGAAATGCACATCTGAAGCGATACATAGAATCTTGAACCCAGCAGTCATACGCGTAACTTATTAAAAAAGGTAAACAATCCGTTCGGTTCTGATGCACCTCAAGGATAAGACGCCTTTATATAACGTTACGAACAGCATCTACAAAATCAACTGTAAGGACTGTTCGGGTGTTTACATCTGGCAGTCTTCCAGGGAAATTCACGCCAGAAGCGAAGAACACCGAAAGCGTGTCCGGAGACAGACCCGGGATGCGAGGGATAATCAATCCCTTATTCGTGATTCCGCCTTGGCGGAGCACGTTATGGATACGGGCCACAGCGTCGATCTAGACAATGTTGAAATATTAACACGCGTTATTAAACCGTATAGCAAACGCCTACATGCGGAGGCGGTCGAAATTGCCAAGGCGGTCAATAAGGTGGATGGGGCAGAAATATCCACAATCTGGCGCTCACACTGATGCGAAAGTAAATAGTTATTATTCACCTTATACCTACTAGTTAATTAAATTTTTGTTTTTCTTCAAAAAGGGCCTTAGCTTTGTTAGTTATGTACTTTTACGTATGTGGGCAGGTGTGTCAACTGACCTCGATTGTGTGCACTTGTATCAGATTGATTTAGATACACTGTGAGGAAAATAGACCAATGATCCTGGTCATTCCCACGAAATATGACACATAATGTAGGCTTGCTATAGGCTATTTAGCGTTAAGGTCAAATAAGTGGTGGTGGGTTGACTACTGCGTAATCATGTTCCCTGTCCTGACTATGACCCCTGGTATGACGAAGCTTCTTTGTCAGAAGTGAAACGTTACTGTGATGAATGGAATTGAATTAAATTTAATAACCAACCCAAGAATGTAAGTGAGAACAAACGACGCTCACTCGAATTGCAGTATGTATTGAATAATTTAGCTTTTACAACAAGAATTTGAATTGCGGAATTAATGATTAGTATTGATTATTATTCAAACAATCATCACAACCAACGCAGTTCCAATCATCCTCGGATTTGTGTAATCTTGAATAGGTTTGTTGCATGTTCATCAGAAGCTTGTTCAGTGTCTGCAGGTTGAATTGATTGAACACACGGAAGTTCCAGCAAACCCGAAACGTCATCCACAGTTGCCAACAATTGTCTCGCTTTTTCATTGGCAGTAGTCCAAGGTGCCAGTAAGGCTTTTCCTATAGCGGTTTTGAAAAGTACATTGTCTGACGATCGTTTAGATGAGATAGAAGGTAGTGCTGAATTCGATTGATACGATGAGTTCGGTGATTTATTTGAAATGGTATCTGAATAACTTTGAAGTTTGCTAACTTTGAAGTCTCTTTCTTGGTAATGAAAACTAGATTTTCCGTTTGAATCAATGACACAGGCGGATGCGGACGTGTTAACAGGAGTAGCGCTTGAGGCGGTTGAAAGGGAAGTCAAATTTTTTTATCATAAAACGAAAGATCTTTAGCACGAGCAATGGCACTGTTAGAAATCGGTCGAACTCTCTTTCCAGATGCAGTTTGAATAACCAGAGTAACGGGAGTGTTCTCCATACTATGATAGGATGTATGAAATTCAGCGTTTCCTTTTTCGCCAAACGGCATAGTTAAGGTATCATCATCATTTGTCTGCATCAGATCCTCGGCATTTTCACGTTTATGTGTATTGAACACGACGGAATTTTCTACTGGCGACAAATCTGTAATGCTACACGCGCATCTTCATACTGTTCGCTGTGAGCTCGAACATCTTTAAAAGAGGGTTTTGGCAGCTTCAAGAGTTCATTCTGCAAAACACTGTCATGTATTCCAGCAATTAGACGATCTTTCAATTGCATTTCTAGCAAGTCACCGAAGTCGCAATTCGCTGCTTGAATTAACAATTGTAGGATAAATTCGCGAATTCTTTGATTGTGCTGACGCACTATGGAATGAAATTTTGCGCGTTCGGTTGCCTCGAAATGTACAGGTTTCACGTGTTGCATTAAAAGCGTCTTCGGCTTTTCGTATGGAAGAGAAATAGGAGAATCAGGATAGGCTAAATTCTTGATTAACGTATATGCAGATTTTCCGATTGCATTTAGAAAATGAACCGATTTTTTATCATTCTCAGCTTTCGGTCGTGTCATACACCAAATTTCGAATCTTTCACAATAGTCTTCAATTTCTCGAGCATTTGAATTTATATCGAGAGGTTCCAGACTTGAATTTGCCATGAAGAATTGCTGCTCGCGACGCCAAATGTGATAAAATTGAATTAAATTGAATAACCAACTCAAGAATGTAAGTGAGAACAAACGACGCTCACTCGAATGTATTGAATAATGTAGCTTTTACAACAAGAATTTGAATTACGGAATTATTGATTAGTATTGATTATTATTCAAACAATCATCACAGTTACCCAATAACTACCACGCGTGCAACAGACCTGGTAGTTTGGAATATTGTTTCTCTTCAAATACCGTCGAGAAGAGCAAATCACTCCGAATCGACCGATATTCTTTTGAAATCTGTGAGATCGAAAATCGTGAAATCGCAACAGTTTTTTTCCTACCTCGTTCGCTTTTCATTGTTTGGATCACTTAACTCCGTTCCAACGCATTCACTCCACAGCTATTTATCGATCGACCAATAACTGCACTGATTCACCCCTCACCGGATTGAAACAATGACACGCAGGTTGACCCCGAAAACCCTAACAAAGAAGGCTGCACGTGATGTGTGCAAAATTTGCAACAAAGGGGTAAGCGCTAGATCTCATGTCGTCAAATGTTTCGGCTGCCTGAGTAAAGTACATGTCAATTGTGATAAAGCCCTAACAGAGGAAGTAGCATCGATTATCAACAGCGTAGATTTCCCCAGTGTCTGTTACTTATGCACTTCATGTCGAAGCAAACAGTCTAGCGACAATCCACACAACGCTGCCTATGAGGCAAGGCTTGAGCCTCGGTTAGAAATTTTAGAAAATAATTATCGAATAATTGAGGAAAGGCTTAAAACACTCTTTATGGATAAAATTGCCCCAGCGATTCAACCCGAAGCAGATGATGCTCAAGATAACAAAAAGCAATCTGAACTTCATCAATCGACGGAACTGTTGAAAAAAGTCAATAATGTACCATCGATTCCAGAGTCAGGGGTTACGTCCAAAGAGCTCCAAGTGAACGCGTCTCATTCCAGCAAGCTAACATTCGCCCAGATGGTGACTAATGGTGATAAGTGTTTGGCGTTAGAATTGAGCCCTAAACCTCAGGCAAAAGAGAAAGTTCAAAGCAAAACGGTTCCATATCACAGGGAGCAGAAAAATTTGATAAAACGCATAAAGAATTTAAGTGTAAAAAAAACAAAAATACAATAAAAGAAAAAAACATAAAAAAAAAAGGATTAATGAAAAAATAAGAAAAAAAGGGTATGCATGGGGCAACAAATAAACAGGCAATAGATTTCATGCAGTCAGAAGTAACTCATCCTTATTTGTTGTGGTCCCGCTCAGCACATTTTCCAAATTGCCGAAATCAGTATCGTTCCCCACTCGAATGGAATCTGGCTCAATCGACCAATCTACAAGTCTGGGATTCGGCTGACGCTGCGACTATAGCCGCAGTTACGTTGTTGCCATCAATTTCTAAAGTGCTAAGAGTTTAGTAGCGGCAAGATCACCCATCCCCTCGAAAACAATAGACTGCATTGCGACTGCAGCATCGGTTTTCAGGAAACATCACTCAGTCTATTAACCTCTTGCTCACTTAACGACTAAACTGAGTGGTGGACAATGGTTACTCCAATCACGACTGCCTTTTTTTAAGCATTTCAAAGCTTTCGAGCCCGCGTCCATCATAGTATTAATATCCAGAACTTGAATGCACGGGATACTGAAAACTTCTTGCTGGCTAAACTATATTCGCGCGACCGGGATTTCCCAAGTCCGAGTTGACGGCGCCTTATCTGTCAACCATTCAAAATTAACGAGGCGGAGTGCCCCGGGTTTTGGTCCTTTCGGAACCGATTTTGGTTTTTGATCTACTCACACATTCCAGACTGTTGTAATGCCAAGACTTATGTTATTTGCAGACGATATAAACTAAAGCTTTGGAGAGCATACGTACAAATGATGGCTGTGGAAATCTTTGACAGAAGGAAGTTTTCTAAAACACATTGCACGAATTGGTCTTTGAGAAACAAACTACCATTCAACTTCCAAAAGTGCAAGGCGTTAAACATAGGAAAGACTGTTAATTACAACTACACTCTTGGGTCCCACCAACTCGTCTGGACAACTAAAGAGAAGGATTTGGGTGTTTGGACAAGTTCAAGTCTGAAGACTTCACTGCAGTGCAAAGCGGCATACAAAAAGGCGTCACAAGTATTGGCGTTATTGAGACGAATTTTCGGCAGATTCTCCAATAAGTCGGTGCCCCGTATCATGAACACCTATCTGAGACCAGCGATGTAGTACGCTGTTCAGGCGTGGTCACCCTGGCTTCAGAAGCAACACTCCAATCTTCTGCAGCGTATTTACCACCGAACACAAAAGCTTGTACCCGGACTAGCTGCTACACGGACCACTATGAAGAACGCTTTGCAGGATTCTCAATCTTTTCGACTTTCGCTGTCCGTCGACTAGAGGTGACGCTCATATACGATGTACATTTATGCACGTCCAACTAACCATCATTGTCCAACCTTTTCACAAACGCTCGCCACCCCGTGGCCATTCGAAAACATGAACTTTCCAGTGCTTATTCCCACTTCAAGACTGAACTGTCGAAGATATTCGTATGCTGTATGTGTAAGTTTCACATGAAACACCCTCCACTCCACTGTTACACACTCAGCCAACCTGGATATTTTTTAAGCTAATTTGGACAAATACTTGAGAGACAACCCAAACTTTGATACGATTTACACTACATGAGTTTTCCTGTTCTTCTTTTTTATTGTATATACCTCATAACTCCATCCTATGGTTATTGTTAAGCTAAATGCTTTTTAGACCATTACAACTTTGAATAACTTGAATAACTTTTGAAACTCTTTCAAGAAAGCAAAGGCATGACCGTGAAAACTGGTTCGTCGTTTGTAATCGAATCGGCCTAGATAGTATACACCCTGTGTCGGTAACTCGAATAACTCGTCATACGAAATCCCCGAATCAAGATAAACCACGTCTTTTAAAATCACTTTTGCCAACGAAAAGGACATGGAAAATGTCCTACTAAAAGTGTATTTGCTCCCCGTGATATCCAAAGTGATGGAGCGCATAGTGACGGAAAATATAGTTCATCACTTGGAATCACAAAATATACTATCTGTCGCCCAGCATAGGTTTCGTAAAGTTCGCTCATGATTGACAAACTTGCTGACGGTATTAAACGATTTAACACAAACGGTTGACGCCAGAGACAGTGTGCACGCGTGCTTTCTGGATATGTCACAAGCTTTCGACAGAGTTGATCACTTTCTGTTGCTACAAAAGCTGAAACAGATTGGTATTGACGGGCAGCTACTCGTATAGTTCGAAAGCTACCTCAATGAGCACAAGGCAACCGTTCGAGTTAACGGGGTACAATCACGAGCCATTAATACCTCCAGTGGTGTACCGCAAGGTTCCGTTCTCGGTCCAGTGCTTTTCTTAGTTTACATCACTGATTTACCTGAGACGCTCTCATGCAAGGTAGTTCTTTTTGCGGATGATGTTAAACTTTGGATGCGAATAAAATCAACTGCAGACTGTGTAAAACTGCAAAGTGATTCCGATGCACTACACGAATGGTCAGTTAGAAATAAACTGTCGTTCAATTTTTAAAAATGCAAGTTACTGCAAATCGGTAAGCCCTTTTAGTACGAATATCACTTTGGGCAGAAGATTTTGAGCTGGACGGAATCGGAGAAGGATCTTGGAGTCTGGATATGTGGTAGCCTAAAAAACAGCGTGCATTGTGAGGTCATTTACAAACGTGCTTTAAAGCTTCTAGGTATGCTACGACGGATTTTCAGAACCTTTACGCCTGTAACGTTGCCAAGCATCATGAAGACTTACTTAATTCCCACAATGGAACATGCATCGCAAGCATGGACTCCGTGGAACGAAAAGATATATTCTTGCTTGACAGGATATATCATCGTGCAACTAAACTCGTGCGTGGTTTTCGAGACCTTAAATACGAGGAAAGGTTGAAAAATCTAAAGCTCCCTGTAAGAGACATGTTAAGTGTCGTGTAGCTTTGAAATTCTTCTTTTTCCGACTTTCATAAAATACTGATTTTTGTAACTTGAATTTGGTTTTGTTTATTATTTCTTCATAATTAAGATGTTAAACCTTGTCTTTTGTAATTGTCTTATTGGAGCTCTGTTCACATATTTGGTGTACCTTTTGTTTTAATTCATTATTTATGCAATTGTCGGACATTGTTGTTGAATTTGGTTGCCATTTTGGGCACTTGGATTTTGACAACAATTTGGGTGTCTAGTATTTGATAGACATTTTGACGGTAATTTTATCCCCTTGCATTTATAATTTGGCAGTCTATCTTCTCAGCATTGGCTGAATTTATTGTTGTCATTTGGAACATTTGAGCCTTTTTGGCTCACGTCATTTGTACAACCCGGTACAGTTGAGGTTTGTCCATTGTTATTATCTATTAATCTTGTTAATAGAACCGTAGTAAACTCGAGTCATTGTTTTGAATTGTCGAACTAAGAAACGGTTGGTCTACGCGTTAAACAGCGGCTTTAGACGTTACACTCCCCTTCAACGTAGACTTCGAAGTGACGTTATCCTTACTTACAAAATATTGAATACTCCAGATCATCCACTGAAACATTTGTTAAATACCGTGAATCAGGAATTACACGTAGCCACTCAGCGGCACTAGAAATTCCCCATTCCCGTACTAATTGTCGCCGATATTTCTATTCGGTACGTGTCTGTTTCCTGTGCAATGCCCTTCCCGAAGCAATTATCACCTCTCCCTGTATCCAAACATTCACTCGAACCTTGGACACTTATTTGTTACATAACGATTTGACGATGCCTGTGTATTGACTCATGGTATGCATATTACTTGACTCCAGTGACATCGTATAATTGTTTTTTTATACCTCTTATTGAACGCATAATTACTATGATATGGTAATTGTGAAGCTATGTGCTTTTTGTGACCATAAATTCTTGAATCCTGAAAAAACTACTCTAACCGATTGCACTCGAATTTCCTTGAGTTTTGGTGCAATTATCGGCTGGATGTTTAATTGAATTACAAGATTATCAGCCGTTCCACATCTCGCAAACGAGTAGGAGTTGGACGAAAGAATACGATTGACAAACAACAGCTGTTAAACCACAAATGTCGTCACATGAGACTAGATAAGAGACCACAACTGACAAAATGATTGGAGACTGGTTGGTATCTTGAATGCGTGTGAAGTTTAAGTACCTATTGAATTATGTTCGGGAAAATCCACAGGCATCCAAATGCGAATCTGATCAACATATTTTACGGAAATCTTTGAAGTAGACTGCAACCTTTCTCGGAGAGCCGCATGTTGTAGCACTTGTATATTATTTATTCTTAATCAATTCTGACAATATTTTTCATTGTTATTATTGTACCGTATCTTGCATTTTGTTTTAATGTTTGGATACACAACATACACTTTTTCGAACTCGACTCGCGCTTCTGATTTTGCGTGCTTGTGGATTCGGTTGATTGGACTCGATGTTAACATTCTGTTGCGACTAACAATCTCGACATCAATTTCAGCATTCGTTGGAATTTATTTTCCTTCAAGAATATTTCTCGAGCAAAAGAAGGATATTGTAACGGATTTGTATTCTCTGAACATTTCGTGAGTTACAGCTATTTTCTGTAATTTCTGCGTTCTTATTTTGAGTATTTATCCGCTACATATTTGGTGAGCCCGTTTCATCTATATCTATATACATTTTTTTGCTCTGAACTCCCTGAATTTTACGATGTCATCAAATGATTTACTAGCTGGTCACCCATCGGAAAACGCCATTAGCATGGCGTGCCCGTCGTTCGATATTTCAAATCCTCGAATTTGGTTCGCACAGTTAGAAGCTGTTTTTCGCTGCAGAGGCATCTCGCGACAAGAGACCATGTTTTCATACGTCGCCGCCAATCTCCCTACTTCAGTTGCCTCTGAAGTTATTGATTTTATTGACCCCATGCCTAGCGAAGATCCCTATTCGCAACTTAAGGCAGCCGTACTTAAACGCACATCCGTTTCAGATGAAGCGCGTTTACAGAAACTTTTATCTGGCGTCGAACTAGGTGACCGTACCCCATCCCAGCTACTACGGTCCATGCGCTCATTAGTCGGGCAGACGAACATGGACGATTCCATTTTACGCCACCTTTGGCTAAAATGTTTACCGGTGAACACTAAGACTATTCTCGACGCGTCTAGCGATTTCCTGATACTCGACACTTTGGCTGAAACTGCCGATAAAATACACGAGTTCATGGCCCCGCGATCCGTTAGCGCCGTAGCAGAGAGTACTCCTACGATTGATTGTTCACCATTAAACGCAATCACCGAACGTCTATCAGGACTTGAAGCCGCGATTAACTTTGGTCGCCATAGAAGTCCCAGTCGTAGTCCTCGACGTCGACAGAGTCCGCATAACGACAAGCCGTTCTGCTACTTTCACTACCGATTTGGCGATCGTGCAAAAAGGTGTCGACCCGGATGTAAACACCCAAAGGCTTTTCAAACAGCCTGCGGGAAACTTCCACGCCAGCCAGTAATCGCGACAGCTGCTGCTGGCCCCTCCCACAGTCGCCTGCTTTTTGTGTACGATTCATCCACGCGGTTGAAATTTCTCGTCGACACAGGTGCAGAGGTTAGCGTTATCCCCCGATCTCAGGCACAACGCAACCTGACACCCTCCGGCATTACACTACAGGCGGCCAACAACACAAAGATCGCGACCTATGGTGAGACTTGTTTGACATTAAACCTTGGTTTGCGTAGGCAATTCCCGTTTATCTTTTTGATCGCGGACGTCCAAAAACCGATTATTGGTATTGACTTTCTCAGCAAATTTGGCCTAACGGTCGATGTGCGACAGAGAATGTTACGCGACGATACCACGTCACTTAACGTCCACGGGAATGTAGCCTGCATCAATACGCTTGGATTGCGTGTGTTTGTGCCCGAACACGACACATTTTCGTCACTGTTCTGCAAGTTCCCTTCCCTCACACGCCCTTCGTCCAATAGCGATAAACCTAAGCACAATGTCCTCCACCACATTCTCACGAAAGGTCCCCCGGTTTTTGCACGTGCCCGCCGCCTGGCACCAGAGAGACTAAAAGCAGCTAAAAGTGAATTTCAACTTATGATCAACATGGGCATTGTACGTCCATCTAGCAGCTCGTGGGCTTCTCCCCTGCATATGGTTGCTAAAAAGAACGGTGATTGGAGACCCTGCGGTGATTACCGCGCTCTAAATAATATTACTGTTCCGGACCGTTATCCCATCCCCCATATTCACGATTTCGCGTTGAACCTACGCGGTAAAAGTGTTTTCTCAAAGTTGGATCTTGTTCGAGCATATCATCAAATTCCCGTGGCCCCGGAAGATATTGCAAAAACTGCTGTTATTACTCCCTTCGGCTTATTCGAATTCTTACGCATGCCATTTGGTCTACGTAACGCAGCGCAGTCTTTCCAACGCTTCATGGATGAAGTTTTAAGAGGCCTGGATTTTGTTTACGTTTATATCGACGATGTTCTTATAGCAAGCTCATCCACCGACGAACACTTTCAACATATGCACACCGTTTTACAACGTTTCGTTGACTATGGTATCACGATCAATTTTGAAAAGTGCGTTTTTAATCAGAATTCCGTCGAATTTCTCGGTCACACGATCGACGCCGATGGTATTCAACCCGTCCATGCAAAAGCCCAAGCCATTTCCGACTACCCCCTCCCCCAGTCTATCAAAAGTCTACGCCGTTTTTTGGGTATGGTGAATTACTACTGCCGTTTTATCCCTCAGTGCGCCCAAACCCTACAACCGCTTACAGATCTTTTGAAAGGAAATGCCAAGACACTGGTTCTGAGTACTGAAGCCACGTCTGCGTTCGCTGCTATCAAGGAACGGTTGATTAAGGCTACAACCTTAAAGCATCTCAACACAGATCCCTCGACGCGTCTCTTATTGACTACCGATGCATCGCAGGTCGCTGTTGGCGCCGTTCTGCAACAGATAGTGGATGGTCATATTGAACCACTCGCATTCTTTTCCAAAAAGCTTCAGCCAACTCAGACTCGATACAGCACATTTAGCCGAGAACTCTTAGCTATTTACTTTGCTGTTAAACATTTCCGTCACCACCTAGAGGGTCGAACGTTTACAATATATACCGACCACAAGCCCCTGATTTATTCCCTACGTTCACCGTCCGATCGGCATTCCCCGCGAGAGCTACGTCACCTTGATTTCATCTCTCAGTTTACCACCGACATCCGTCATATCGATGGTTGTAGCAACGTGGTAGCTGATGCGTTATCCCGTGGTGACATTCACGAACTCTCGAATACGGCTATCGATCTTCCCGAGATAGCCAGAAACCAAGAGACTGATCCGGAATTCGACGCAATCCAGTCTAACAAATCCCTAAAGATCGTCCGTTTGCCATTGCTGAACTGTGAGCAATACATTTACTGTGACATTTCCACCGGTAATCCGAGGCCTTTCGTTCCTCAATCATATCGGCGGAAAGTTTTCGACCACTTACATGGTTTATCTCACCCCGGGATACGTTCTACAGTAAAGCTCATCACAGCACGATTTATTTGGTCTAATATCCGTACTGACATTCGCCTTTGGGCTAAACATTGTGTTGCTTGCCAAACTAGCAAGATACACCGTCATACAAAGACCTCCCCTGGCAAATTCGATCTCCCGAACTCCCGTTTTCAACACGTTCATGTTGACATAGTTGGTCCCCTACCAATTAGCAACAAGTTCACCTATCTCTTGACTTGCGTTGATCGTTATACCCGCTGGCCCCAAGCGACCCCCATACCCGATATTTCTTCGGAGACTGTTGCCCGTGCTTTTATCGAATCATGGATTTCTATTTTCGGAGTTCCCTCAACTGTTACCACTGATCGAGGTTCACAGTTTACTTCCACATTATTCCGGGACTTGAATCGAATCCTTGGTTGTTCCCATCTCCGTACCACTGCTTATCATCCCGCTGCCAATGGTATGGTAGAACGTTTTCACCGCCAGTTAAAGGCTGCAATCACTGCCTCTTCTACTACACAATGGTCTGAACGATTACCTATCATTCTTCTCGGCATTCGTAATACAATCAAAGAAGATGTAGGTTGCTGTCCCACTGAACTTGTTTTTGGCTCGACTATCAGACTTCCCGGTGAAATGTTTATCGATGCTCGCACTACCGGTGAAATTGACCCAGTATCCTATGTTACCCGGTTAAAACAACATTTCCGATCCCTTCGACCTATACCCACACGCCCGAACACTCGACCTGATCAGATACACCCTGATCTACACACATGCACCCATGTTTTCGTTCGCGTTGATAACGTCAAGAAACCTTTGCAAGCACCTTATACCGGTCCGTACAAAGTCCTGCAACGCAAACCGAAGTATTATATTCTCGAGTACAACGGAAAGAGTGATTCGATCAGTATTGACCGTCTGAAGCCTGCATACATCGAACAATCGTTACCCAGTGTGCCTCCATCCTCTACACCCCCTACTCAGCCTATGACTGACGATATGTCAAACCCATCCTGCACCCCTCCCACCCAACCAATGACTGATACATCATCCACCCCATCACAACCACCCACACGCGTTCCCGATACCAAGCGCATCAAACGAACCCGTTTCGGTTGCAATATTGTACACCTTATTTGATGGGACTTACAAACATTGACAGTATCGAGCGTTTCTCCTTCCTGATCCACGCTCTAGGGGGGAGTTCTGTAGCACTTGTATATTATTTATTCTTAATCAATTCTGACAATATTTTTCATTGTTATTATTGTACCGTATCTTGCATTTTGTTTTAATGTTTTGATACACAACATACACTTTTTCGAACTCGACTCGCGCTTCTGATTTTGCGTGCTTGTGGATTCGGTTGATTGGACTCGATGTTAACATTCTGTTGCGACTAACAATCTCGACATCAATTTCAGCATTCGTTGGAATTTATTTTCCTTCAAGAATATTTCTCGAGCAAAAGAAGGATATTGTAACGGATTTGTATTCTCTGAACATTTCGTGAGTTACAGCTATTTTCTGTAATTTCTGCGTTCTTATTTTGAGTATTTATCCGCTACAATGTTCAACAATCTTTTCAAACGGACTAGTGATGACTTGGTTCGAATATAAGGTTTATTTTAAACATTTGCGAGACTTCTTACATTAGTTTGAGCTTATGAAATGCCCACTGCCTCGTGGTTCAGGCTTTTTATCCAAAGGCTCCGGGTGGGGCCCCATAAGCCAACCCCCTACTTCGGCCTGGGCAACCGAGTAGTATCACGCTCAAGCAATTATGAAAATAAAGGTAAAAATGACAGATCCCGTGCTCCCAAGCTCTCTTCTCCAAATGTTTTAAATGATCTTACACTGCATGCAAACTTTTTTATTACCTAAGTAATGTGTTGCTCACATCCCCATCCCTTACACACCACTACCGGTTTCAGGCTGTTTGCCATCGTCAGGTGGAGACAGTAAGATCAGGTTCAGTGAGCCTTGAAACAGTGGATTAAAGGTAAACAAGGTTATACTTGTATGCCAACTGTTATATAGGGTTCGTACAACGAACCACGATGTTCAGACACGGAATCAAAAGTGATTCTTGGTCAAGCACTCAAGGCGCTTATCGATGACCAAAGTAATGTGTTGCTCACATCCCCATCCCTTACACACCACTACCGGTTTCAGGCTGTTTGCCATCGTCAGGTGGAGTACAGTAAGATCAGGTTCAAGCCTTCTGAACCGGTAGTGGTGTGTAGTGTGTGTGTAAGTTGATGGGGATGTGAGCAACACATTACTTTGGTCATCCATAAGCGCCTAGAGTGCTTGACCAAGAATCACTTTGTGATTCCGTGTCTGAACATCGTGGTTCGTTGTACGAACCCTATTAACAGTTGGCATAAAAGTATAACCTTGTTTACCTTTTTTATTACCTGTTTTCAGTTTTGTGGTTCTTTGTTAGCCCTGGCAGAAGTGCAGCTTGTTCATCGAGGTTTCCAAATTTAGACACTTCAAATATTTTGCCTGCTTCGAATGCCTTCAAAGCGTTCTTACGCCTGCGCGTACCATTCAAATTAGCGGCGTTTAATGTACAAACTTTAGCTAGCATCGGGCAGCAGGCAGCCTTAGCTCGCACACTTGATAGCCTCGATGTCGATGTGTGCTGTTTTTCGGAAACACGCATGCATAACTCTAGCTCAGTTACACGATTGTCTAACCCTTCGAACTTACGCAAGTCACAATACCTACGCCTGTCCACTGATGACGATGCCATGGTATGTGATCAAGCTGTTGTCCGAATCGTCTTGGGTGAGCGAGCTGAGGTCGCACAGTTAAACTGGATCCCAGTCGACAGTCGTCTTTGTGCAGTTAGACTACAGGGTTCGTGCAAACTGGCAACCGCAGCCTGTTTGCGGTTGCTGCCTATGCACCGACTGATTGTTGCTGTAAACATGACCAGGATGAGTTTTATGGAAGATTACAAGAACTCATTAGACTTGCATCAAAGTGTGACATTGTTGTCTTAGCTGGTGACATGAATGCACGTGTAGGCCGTCTATCTTCAAAAGAGCATTTTCTGGGTGGAAGGTTTTGTCTCGATTGTCATCGTAATGACAATGGCGGAAGATTGCTTTGCTTGTGCTCAGAGCACAGACTTTACCTTGCCAGCACTAACTTCCTCCATTCGAAGCGTCACTGCTTCACCGGGAAATGTCGATTGACAGCCTTTTTCACGCAAATTGACCATATTGCTATCAGCTACTCGTGCCGAGGGAGTGTGTAAGATTGCCATTTATACTAGGGCGCCTGTCTAGAGTCCGATCATGCGTTAGTCTGTGCTAAGCTCTCGATGCGTTTTGGCGGGAAACGTGGAAATGTTGCAAGGCAGTTGAATAATGCCAGGTTTAATTTTCTCCCGGTTCTCCGACGGTTTCAGGGCATTTTGAGTTTGCATCTTTCTACAGTTCCCCAAAATAATATTGATGAACAATGAAGTGGGATTCAAACCTCCTTGGAAACAGCCGCGTTGGATAGTTTTGTGTTGACTTCTTGTGTAGCTCAACACTGGGTTACTGGAGCAACCACACGCATTTCGTAGAACAACTATCGTGGTATTCCTTGACATCCGAGCGACATTCATTTCAATCTATCGCGAAAGTCTTTGTCTGCTGGTTGCCCGAGAAGTATGTTTGGATCTTGAAAGCATTATATTAAGTACTTCGGGTATCGTTCGAGCGTACGTACAATTGTCGTCCGCGTTCAATATCTCCAGCAGGGTGCGGCAGGGCTGCCCTATCTCGTCGTTCTTTTGTAATTTCGCGATGGACGATGCCCCAAAGAAAGCTTTAGCTGATCTGATGCGCGCAGGTGTTAAACTTCTGCCGGGATAAGCGAGTGGGTGCAGCGTTTGCTAACCTTCGCCATTTGTGGCGTCGACGCGATGTTTCACTCCATACTAAAGGCTGAGTGTGCAACGCAGTGGTGCGTACTACGCTACTTTATGGCTGCGAAACCTGGTCTATCCGAGGGGAAGATGTCCGTCGGCTTTCTGTTTTTGACACACCTTGCCTGTGTAGGATTGTTCGCATTCGGTGACAGCATCGTGTTACAATATAGATGTCTGCAATCGGGTGTTAGGACCAAGTGGCCACACTCTGAGAGGAATGCTGATGCTTGCTTGTTTGCGATAGTTGGGACATGTTTTAAGAACGCCTTTTTACCATTTACCATACCGCGCCTTATTCGCAGAACCTTGGCAGAAGCTGGGAAAATGATCGGGTGACCAGTCTGACTTGGCGCGTTGAGATGAAGAAACTCACCGTAGAGCTAGGCTCAGTTGGGCTTATTCGTTTGCCTAGGGTCCAAAAGCTCCACCTAATAGTTGACTGGAAACCTTACGAGATATGGCTGTAAATCGAAGTCAGTGGCGCCAGTGTTTTTGATTATATGTCATAATTTTTATCCGGTATTATTTTATATATAAAAAATCGCATGCAGGGAAACTACAAAAACAAGCTGCTTTTTACGCATTTGGTATGCATACCTGACAAGGAAATCAGATCGGTTGGACGATCACAACAGATGTTACTGGCTCCTTCTCGACTGGTCGGGCATATGACGCTACTCAGATGTGCCAGTCTGAAGAAACATTCATGAAGGCTTAATCGCGATCGATCAAACGGTGGACGGTAACTCAGGCCGTGAGTCATGAGACCACAATGGTGAAGGTCCTGGGTGCGAATCCGACCCGAGACAGAGATATGCACTGCTGATGAAATTGTGGATCGTTTTACGTATCTCGGTAGTTGTATCAATAATTCTGCATCGTTAGATAACGATGTCTCGGCACGCATTTCTAAAGCAACTGTAGCATTCCGCAACCTAGGTCACCTCTGGCGTCAGAAAGGACTGTCTCTGCTACTCAAGGGTAGAGTCTATAAAGCGACAGTTCGGGCTGTGTTACTGTATGGGTGCGAAACTTAGACCTTACGTAAAGAACACATTCAGCGTCTCCAAGTATTTGACAACCGGTGTCTCCGCAGAATTCTAGGAGTTAGCTGTTACAATCGTATGCGCACCGATGCTCTCCGAAATAAGTTGTGTAACGAGATAGAGTGAATGATACTTCCAAACGAATGAGAAGATAACGCCTGATAGAAAGGCTTTAATCAACTATAGATTTGGGCATATAGACTGTAACGAGAAAAGAGAACTGTTAACGGAGTAAAGCAGTACAATATGTTTAATATACGTGTGTGTTTATAAAGAAGGAAAGGTATGGAAAATAATACGACATTCTTCTCGGCGGGAAAGAAATGTATGTTATAATAAGTCACGCCTCCCGATTTCGGAGACAGTAAGGTCTGACTCTTTGTTGCTGCGTGATGAGTTGTTCGGTATTATTCTTTTCGATAGGAGTATTTGAAGGTGTGTCACAATCAAGAGTTTCGGGGGGTGAGTCCACTGGTTCGGAGCCAGTTGCTTGCAGTGATTGATCTACTGGGGCTAATCTTCGCAATGAGACGGTTTCCTCACGACCATCATGATAACGTACGTGCGCGTACTGGGGATTGCACTCCAACAGTTCGCCTTCCTCTACGAGCGGATCATACTTGGAATTACGAACATTCTTCTGAATGAGTATCGGTCCGGTACCAATAACCAATTCGGAAGACTAGTACCGGCAGGCGATCTGCGATTGTGCAGAAACATACGTTCGTGTGGAGTGGCATTAGTAGCGGTGCATAGAAGTGACCGTACCGCGTGAAGCGCATCCGGGAGCACCTGTTCCCACTGCTCTGTACTCAGCCCTCGGTTTCGCAAACTGAGAGAGATTGTTTTCCACAGTGTACCGTTCAAACGCTCTACCTGTCCATTTCCTTGAGGATTATATGAAGTAGTTCTACTGGTGGCAATTCCTCGAGAGTGGAGGAAAGCTTTAACATCAGCAGACATGAAAGAAGGTCCTCGGTCAGAGTGGATATAGGATGGCATACCAAAAATTGAAAATAGTTCGATAAAACGGGAAATAATTGTGGAACTGGTCATATCTGCACAGGGGAAAGCAAAAGGGAAACGTGAAAATTCATCGATTACGGTCAGTAAATAGTGATTGCGTGTGGAAGATGGAATAGGTCCTTTAAAATCGACGCTAAGGCGCTCGAACGGTTTGGTTGCTTTAATCAGAGGGTCATTAGAGGGATAGTAGAACTTTGGTTTCAACTGTGAGCAAACGGTACATTGTTGAATGACAGTTTTTACATTATCCACGGAGAAAGGTAGATTTTTTGATTTCACAAAATGGAACAAGCGAGTGATGCCAGGATGGCAGAGTGAGTCATGAATGCTTTTCAAATGTGTGAGAGATTGAATGCTTGAACAAAAACCTCGAGATAACGCATCCGCTACCGTGTTGCTTGGACCAGGACGATAGACCACGTCATATGAGAACTGGGAAAGCTCTATGCGCCAACGTTGGATTTTATCGTTCTTAATTTTGCTTGCAGCTTTGGAATCATACATGTAGGCGACAGAACGCTGGTCTGTGATCAACTTGAAATGACATCCGATGAGATAATGCCGCCACTTCCGGATGGCTTCGACGATTGCACATGCTTCTTTCTCTACCGCTGAGTGATTGCGTTCACAATGAGATAGAGTTCGAGAGAAAAAGGCTACCGGGCGGCCGCTTTGGTTAAGGGTTGCGGAAATGGCTATGTCTGAGGCGTCGGTTTCAACGACGAGAGGGACATTACGATCGATAGAAAACAGAGATGCTTGAACCAATTCAGATTTTAATGTGTTGTATGCCTCCATAGCCTTGCCTGACAGAGGGAATGTTTGATTGTGAGTCAGATGATGGATTTTGTCGGAAAACTTTGAAAACCACTGGGAATAATATGAAAACATGCCGACAACCCTTTGTTGGGCTTTCGAATCGGTTGGGGGTGGAAGCTTCAGCAGCGCTTCGAAGCGTTCTGGATCCGGTTTTACTGTTCCTGCTGACACTTCGTATCCAAGTAATTTGATTTGTTCGACACCATAAACGCACT
>JACCGJ010020157.1:0-26030 GCA_013407085.1 Atriophallophorus winterbourni
TCCATCGCGCTGAGACTGGACCTTAACGTGGTGCGATGGTTTGTGTACCTCTATGACCCATTGAGCTATGCTGGGTGGTGCTCTCCGAGCACCTTCAGAGTCACTCATACCAGGAAGGGCAATGGATAGAGGTCAGACGAACACGGTCTCAACCTAACCCGCTGCCTTGTGGGTCAGGCTTTTTAGCCAAAGGCTTTGGTCGAGAACCCTAATTGTTCTCCTGTCTAGGCATGGCCGACCTGGCAGTATCCCAGCCCGCATACAACCATGACTATTACTACGAAAACCAACTCCATAGTGCGTCGGCCGTCGCGCACGATAAACAGGGTCGCCTGACCTGCTGCATACAGCAGGGCGGGTAAGCGGAAACAATCTACTGCTGGCCCTACTCTTCAAACTGTTTCCGACCCTTCCCCTCCCCCATCCACGTCTGTCAATCCCAGCTTTAGAAAAAACCGCGCTGAACATGTTGGAACATTTTCTGTTCGCGAATCTACAGATCACTTTCTTAAACCACGGACCTCTGCTCACATCGGAGCCATGAATGTCAGGACTCTGAGACAAACAGGCCAGCAAGCTGCACTGGCTCTTACCTTAGATAGTCTATCTATTGATGTTTGCTGTTTATCGGAAACGCGCTTATATGATCCGTCTATAATTACCGAACTTAGTGCCCCAAACTTTTCAACTCGTTACTTTTTGCGCTGCTCTGGTGATTCTGTAGCTGCCCTTTCAGGACAGGAGGGTGTTGGTATAGTGCTGAATTCGCGTGCCGAATTCTGCCTAATCGATTGGATTTCTTGTAATTGCAAGATGTGCGCAGTTATACTAGCCACTAATATTAGACCAAACTCAAAATCTTGTAATCAGAGATGCTTGTTCATTGTAGCAACTAACGCTCCAACTAACACCAATTCCGACGACGAGAAGAACGCCTTCAGCCTGCAGTTCAAGACATTTATAGGACCACCTTGAGTAACTCACTCCCAGTTGCCCAGTATGTAACTACCGATGAAAGGTGGGACAAAATAACAGGGATTATGCGAGCCGCCGCAATAACAGCCTGTGAGGCTGCACAACCAACCCAAAAGTCCCACTGGATTTCACAGCGTTCTATAGAAATTCTTCACCAGCAATGAGAAATACCTCATGGTCCTGGACACAACACAGAGCGTAGACGCGTGAGGAATGAACTTAAACGGAGCCTAAGACTAGACAGAGAAAGGTCAAAGAAATGGAAATAGCAAATAATGCGGGTAACGTGCGAAAAACTCTTCCAACTTATTCGATCGACTGGGCTTACGAAACAAGGAGTGGGTGAGACTATAGCGAAATTAGACGGTACTCTTCTCACTAATAAAAATCGCCGCCTGTCACGCTGAGCCGAACATTTTGAAGAACAATTCAGCTGGTTACCTGCAACAGAATCATTCCGTCACTTGAGGCAGTGTGATCCTTGGCCTGTTAGCGTAGATCCCCCTAATGATTTAGGAATTAAAGCATGTATCGAATCCATGAAACGATTCAAAGCTGCTGGCCTGGATGACATACCGCCTGTTTTGTTCAAAGAAGGTGGCCAAGTTCTAATCAGCACATTAGGAGATCTCCTCCGTGAAGTGTGGATGTCAGAATCCGTCCCTCCGAGTTGGGGCGAATCAGTTATCATACCTATATTTAAAAAAGGTGTGCGAAGCTCATGCTCTAATCACCGTGGGATAAGTCTCACTCCCATCATTACGAGATTATTAGCGTCCATATGTCTTCGAAGATTAACATCGCATAGGGAATCACAGATCCGTGAGCAGCAAGCTGGCTTCCGGCCTGGCAGAGGCTGTGTCGACCACATTTTTACTCTTCGACGGATATTAGAACTGCGGCACACCTATCGACAGCCGACAATAGCCATCTTTTTAGACTTCAAAGGAGCATTTGATTCAGTCGATCGAAATGTCCTGTTTAAGACCTTGCTGTGCAAAGGCGTTCCGCATAAGTATGTCAACATACTACGCGCACTTTATGCTCATACATCCGGATGCGTTAAGGTTTACAACGAACTTTCTCCCAAATTCAACACTACAAGTGGCGTCCGACAAGGATGTCCGATTTCTCCGTTTTTGTTCAATTTCGTAATTGATGCTATCATGGAATTATGCAGCGACGGTGCTCCAGCCTTCGGAGTTCACATAATGCCAGGCGTCAAGCTTCTCGACTTGGATTATGCTGATGACATAGTTCTGCTCTTCGACTCATACACAGATGCTCAGCGATACTGAACAAGCTATCTAGTATTGTGCCCGCATTTGGAATGCGTTTTGCGCCCTCTAAGTGTAGTGTTCTTCTGCAGGACATCGACTTATCAAACAAGGCTTTATTACTTGACAGTCAGGAGCTTGAAATTGTGGATCGTTTTACGTATCTCGGTAGTTGTATCAATAATTCTGCATCGTTAGATAGCGAGGTCTCGGCACGCATTTCTAAAGCGACCGTAGCATCCCGCAACCTAGGTCACCTCTGGCGTCAGAAAGGACTTTCTCTGCTACTCAAGGGTAGAGTCTATAAAGCGACAGTGCGGACTGTGTTACTGTATAGGTGCGAAACCTGGACCGTACGTAAAGAACACATTCAGCGTCTCCGAGTATTTGACAACCGGTGTCCCCGCAGCATTCTAGGAGTTAGCTGTTACAATCGTATGCGCACCGATGCTCTTCGGAATAAGTTGTTTGGTAGTAATGTCGATATAGAGAAGCTGATCAACCTGCATAGGTTACGCTGGTTGGGTCACGTTTTACGGATGCCGGACCACCGAATTCCGAAACAGATTTTTTTGCGACGCCACATTCTGATTGGCGTAAATCTCGGGGTGGCCAAACCGTCACATGGCATAGGCAGTTAAAAACCTCTACTAGTAACCTTTCCAAAGTAGGCGCAGCGCGTCTTACAGGCCGTAGCTATTTATGTCCCACCCTTCCTCATCCTTAGAATTTTACTTTGTCATGGTTGTATGGCAGTTAATCATTCGGTACGTGCTACCGATGTAATGCAATCTTTGATGATGATGATAATAGGGAACACAAAGCCTTAGTTTGATCATGTTTGCGATCTCGAGCAACATCATTTTTCCATTTTGGGTAATGGACTAGAGTCCATTAATATTGGTTCAGTTTCCCACCGTCGACAAAATGTCGAATAACACCGTTTTTTCCTCTTTTACACTATCACTCACCCTCACTATCACTACACTACCGTAATAAAGTATTGAACTGTTGAGCTGCCGCTAGGGCGTCGATCGTCTTCCAGCCAACCGGCTGTGCGACCACAGAAGGAGCTGTGTGCAATCACCCAGCAACCCGGCTGCGCAGCTATCACTATTTGAATATACATTTTACCACATACCATTTCATACAACTTTGTGTTCCGACTTCTAGAGTTCTCTTTGTGTGTATGTGCTATCAAATTGTTTGTTAGGAAGTGAAGCTTTACCTCAATCGCTACAGATTTCCTCCCTATAGATGTACTGCCAGTAGCTGACGAGCTCCATCTACCTAAAGCTAACTGGTTTTAAGGCGCCAGTCTTCTGCCTTCATCCTTTCTCCTGTCATTGTTGAAGCCCTTGGCTCTCCCAGCGGCTATGGTGAAAAGTATGCAACCTGGGGCCATGGCATATGCAGTTAAAAACCCTTACTAATAACCTTTCCAAAATCGGCGCAGCGCGTCTTCCAGGCTGGAGTCCCCGCGATCAGATATCGCAGTGGTTAGTTACGCTTCAGGATATGTCCTGAAACCGTGTTCAATGGCGGTCTTGCACTCAGCATCTTCTTTGAGTGTTTGCATAACCTTGTATGTTGTCAAGCGGAGTGACGAGTAAAGCTTGTTATGATGCATGACAGTGAAAGCCGCAAGGAAGCTGCCGTGCTGATGTTGCTCTACTCGTTCACGAAACTTGTTGGAATGTGTGTTCCATTCGAGGTGTAGGCACCTATCCCCAGTTTGTTTGTGCTCACTCTTCTATAGAAGCTGTAGCAATTTAAGTCCCACCTTTCCCCATCTTTTAGGATTTTACTTTTTCATGGTTGTATGGCAGTTAAGCATTCGGTACATGCTACCGGTGTATTGCTGTCTTTGATGATGATGATGAGTCACCGAAGTCGCCTTTCGCTGCTTGAATTAACAATTGTATAATAAATTCGCGAATTCCTTGATTGGACTGACGCACCATAGAATGAAATTTCGTACGTTCAGTTGCTTCGAAATGTACAGGCTTCACATGCTGCAACAAAAGCGTCTCCAGCGTTTCGTATGGAAGAGAAATAGGAGAATCCGGATAGGCTAAGTTTTTGATTAACGTATAGGCAGATGTTCCGACTGCATTTAGAAAATAAACAGACATTTTATCATTTTCAGCTTTCGGCCGTGTCATACACCAAATTTCGAATCTTTCAAAATAGTCTTCAATTTCTCCGGCATTTGCATTCATGTCGAGAGGTTCCAAAATTGAATTCGCCATAAAGAAATCCTGCTAGCGACGCCAAGTGTAATGAATTGAATTGTATTGAATTGAATAACCAACCCAAGAATGGAAGTGAGAACATACAATGCTCACTCGAATCACAGTATGTATTAATTAATGTAGTTTTCACAACGAGAACTTGAATAACAGTATTATTGATTATTGTTGAATGAATGATCATGAATTATTGAATATTATTGATCGTTAATCGAACAGTCACCACAGCGAAACATGCTATCCGTCACTCCTAAAGATTCAAACATTAGATAAAAAGGTCACGCTGTTCCTTATCGAGAGCTATGGAAATATCATTGAAGTAACATACATATTTGCATGCACTTCTACCACGCACACCTCACGACTGGTTTCATGCTGTTTGCGCTCTTCCTGTAGGGACAAAAAATCAGGATCCACATGTCTATATGTTTAGTTTTCTTTTTTCTGCTTTAGGCGTTTAGTGTGAGTTGTTAGAATTCTTCTCATATCAAGGAGCTCATGCGAAAACCTCCATTTGTAGCAGTTATGATGCAGTTCATTTCGTTCGATTTAAGTTTGTTAGAGCCGTGAACTATAACCGCTAAGCGGTTTTGCGTTTGTTTCGCAAGTGCGGGTGAGTGTTCTTCCCGCGAAACTTTGAAATATACAAGAATCGACACATTTTGTATATATACAATAAGATTTTCCCGCATCGTGTTTAGACGTGAGTACTATACCTGGTAGCCTTGGTGTGTTTTGGGAAGTGTAAATAAAGGTGTCAAGGAGGGAAAGCTTCTTATTTTGAGCTGCCTGTTCCTTTGGCTAGAGTGCCGTTGATTCAAAGAGACTACTACAATAATCGTCTTCTTTGCTCTAGTCACTTCCAAGCTTACATTATTTAATCCTGATTTAAACGGATCCCTCTTTAATTTTAACGCTTTATTCCGGGTTAGAAAGTAATTCAGGCATGAAAGGGTTGAGCTTTTTTGATATGACCGCTAGCCTACTTCACAGATGTCGTGTTGTACTGAGTTGTTGGGTGAGTCATGTTAATTTCTAGATTGAAGTGTGTTTCGTAGAAGTTTACGGCTTGGATGTTTGATATGGTTAGGCCGTGTCTTGACCTGACTTCTGCGGTTCCAAAGAAGTTTTAAAAGTAATAAAATTTCCTAAACTCTATTAAACTTCATCTCAGTAACGAACGTGCGTCTTACCATACTTGTGTCGGAGTGATCAGCTCCCTTGAACTCACTTGATATTTTGAGTTTGCGTACCGTGTTTGTAATTTGCGTAGATCGAAATTTTTAAGATATTTTCTAAAAAAAAGCTTTCAAACTCATATTCTGAACCCTGCATATATATATATATATATATATATATATACATATATATAATATATATATATATATCTTATATATATATATATATTTCCGGATTAAAGGTAAACTCATTTGCATGCGAACGACGGTGTAATTTGCATATATGCCGTTGTAAGGCTATGTATGTTTGCAAACCTGGCAATTTATTTATTTATTAAAGCCACCGATTTAGATGTTAATGCTTGTCACGTAAACAAACAGCACGTGACGCGATATGGGACATTTGTCAAACTGAACTTTTTATGGTTTTCAAACCATAGTTAACATTACGTGGTCGCTCGTTCTGTCGGCCATTATTTTAAATCTGTGCACTGGACGGCGTATCGGTTTATCGATCGATAGTAATCGGTGGAGTGGAAATGAGTGAGTGCGATCCGACAGACGGAGAGTACACATGTTTTCGCGAATTTCGATATTACAGTGTTCAAATAAATAATTGTTTATTCACAATATCGAAACGGAATTTGCGTAGTTACGGTATACTGATTTGCATCCGACGCTGCGCGTGTATATAAAAATGGATTCAAACATTAAAATAGAATTCAAATTGCGGAAACCCCATGTTATTATTTCACAAACGAGCGAGTTGAGATAAGCCTAATCATATATGAACCGGACAGATGTCAAACTGTGAAAAAGGACATATTGTTTCGTACTTTTTGTAAAAGTGTCCGCGATTTGTCTGTTCGTTTGATCCTATGAGTAACATATACTATGTCACGGTCAACTGGCCTTATTCGGGCGTTGCTGCTAAGTTTTAAACAAAATGTTCTGACATATCCACCAAAATTTTAAGCTGTTTTCGAAGTATATTTCAAGTTTTTTAAGTTTATGATTAGTTGGTGGCAAAATTCGGATTAGCTGTCATATAATCGTCAAGTTTCGATTTGAATATAGATATACTGTTTGAGTCTACTAAATTGGCAGGTAGGGAATTCCAAACAAAGCACATACGCACCGAATAAAATTACCTGCGGCAGTTCCGTTCGGTATGTGGTATTTCCACCTTGAAACCATGGCCGCGGCTGCTGCTGGAAGTTCGGAGGTGGAATAAAAAGTCCAAGGGGTGGGAAACAGTAGTTAGTATTTTGTATGCGAGGATGAGATCACCTCTCATTCTCCATTTTGCAAGTGTCCTCATCTACAGTCGTCTGAGTTGCCAGGCGAATAGCATATTTTCTAGTCCAATGACAAGCTTAGAATCATGAGAGGGTAACACCCCGGGGAGAAACGTCCCAATATCCGCCGTAACATGCCGAGGCGCGCTTTTGTACACGGGTTCGCATTGTAGACCATTTTTCAAACTACCGCGAATCCAGACACCCAGGTCCTTTTCTTCCTTGGTGTACTCCAGGATTTTGTCGTCAAGCTTGTGTTGACAGTAAAATACAAGGTCACGGCCGATCTGAATGATCTTCGACTTTTGCATATTCAATGAGAGTTTATTTTGGGATGACCAGTGGTACAAAGCATTCAAATCGTTTTGAAGCAAAATACAATCATCAGCTTTGCTGATTCGCCTCCATATTTTTATATTGTCAGCAAACAAAACCATCTTACTGTCATTTGGTATCGGTATATCGTTCATATGGACTAGGAACAATATTCGTCCAAGCACTGAGCCTTGTGGAACACCGCTAGGGACATCAATTTTCTCGATATTGAGCCCTCCACACAAACTCTGATGTGTCTGTTGCTGATGTAATCACTTATCAATTCAAATAGTCTTCTAAACATACCTTGTTTCTTTAGCTTGTTCAACTGCGTCGAAAGCTTTAGAAATGTCCAGGTAGCACGCATGTATACAGCCCTCCACAATAAGCAATAAACATTCCTCGTGAAAACTATAAGCGGAAGCCATTCATGCGCTACGTCCATATTTCACAGACGAAACGACTAGATTACATAAACCTAGAGTACCATGATGGTGTGCTAAACTCATTACTGCTACTTCAAGTGTGACGACCAAATCTAGGATTATTGTTATGTGCCTTATATCGCATTAATTGATTTACGTGTTTATACAAAGGATTCGTGGTAATCATCGCGCCGCAAATTAATAATTGGATTTTGTAAAGCGGTGAGCTGATATGATTGCCGAAGTATAGCGCAACATTTCAACATAGCACATGAGATCTATCGGCATTGGATTGGGATAATCGGAAGAAGGCTGTTAGCAGTAACTCATCCGGATGTTGTAATCTTCTCTCGAGTTCTAACCACTACCCGTATATAGAAACTGTTGTTGTATGCACTTAGAGATTGAAGACGCTCATAATAATCACACCCATTCCCTGTTAGCCTTGACCGGTTTCGTTAGAGTAGAATTGTGTTTTTAGTTGAATGGATCAGATCTCTTACCTGAGATGCAATCATTTAAATTTTGAAATATGAACCCTTATATTTGGTGTCAAATTTTGGCTTACCGGTAGCGCAATTTTATTTTGCATTTTCGTGGTAGTTTAGAGAGACTAGCTCAATTTCCAATCGATGCTGAAAGTAGATCGATTTAGCCGATAAATCGATCAATAATGAACAATGTTCTCGATTACGTCAATTGCGAAACATCACGGAAATTGTCACTCCTCAAGAGAATTTTCGGTAGGTTCTCAAAACAGACAATTCCATGTATTATAAATACGTACATAAGGCCGACGATGGAATATGCAGTTCAAGCATGGTCGCCGTGGCTCAAAAAGATGTTGCGACGTTGCAACGAATATATCATCGAGCTACCAAACTTGTCACTGGACTCAGCCGGAAACCCTACAATGAGCGAATCCAAACGCTAAATTTATTTGATCATCCACGTCGTCGTTTCCGAAGGGAATTGATTCTGGTTTACAATATTTTGAATACCGAAAATCACCCCCTACAATGCTTATTGAATCTACGGAGCTCGCATAATACAAGAGCTCACACATTTACTCTAACTGTCCCTCACTCGAGACTCAACTGCAGACGACATTTTTTGCCGTGCGAGTTTGTTTTACTTGGAACAATCTGCAGATAATGTTGTAAACTCAGCAACTATGTAACAACATTGTTTTACTGTACATAACAATTGACCTTGATAACGCACTTTCCGTTGATTCGTGTTCCGTGATTGCTACCATGTACCTTCGTGTACCTTTTTGGCTACCGCTATAAATCTTCCAGTCAACCTGCCTTTTCTCCAACGTTCTTGGGGACATTATTGTAGTAATCTGGTCTACTACAAATTGGTGAGCCCGACGTGATGCACGAATCCTTCGTGTACTACAATTGGTAAGCCCAATATCCACGCACAATTCGAGATTTTATTTCCGGTACGTCTTTTCCCGATTTACATCGGCGTTATTTCAGGATAATTTTTTTACATCCTTTGACACGTTTTACATCAAAACGTCATATGCATCACATAACTACACTTGTTGATCAATTCACAAGTCGGGTTAGAACACAATCTACAGGGCAGACAGTTTACTTTGTTTACTGCTTGTAAGCCCCTCGTACATCAATCAACGGATCGTCGGGTAGGTACTCTCCTAGAGAGACTATGCACCAGGATTTTGTCAGTCATTTTACGACTGACATACGATATATCTTAGGTGCCACAATTCCTATCCTTACAACGTGTGTGATAGACCGGCCACTCTCCCTCGAACTCAGCGAAATCGCTGCAGTGCAAGCTACCGATGCCGGCATCGTACAGCTCAGGGACGCCTATTCTTTCATCACACCTCTCCCCTTGCCCGATGGCTTGGGCGATATCCTTTGCGCCTTATCGCAAAGCGCTTTCCGACTACTTACCCTGTCTGCCTTTAGACGGCGCATTAGTCACACCATACGCAATCTTTTCCATCCTGGCATTCGTGCTTACGTTACGTTTGTTACGAAAAAAGTAGTATGGCCGAAAGCCAGTGGGTACGTGCAGCATGACACTGTCATGGCACCCACGCCATTTGGGATAATAACCGCTTGTACATCAAGTATATACCCACAATCCGCCATCTCCACTTTGAGTATGCGCCCAGAACGGCACATTTGCCAATTATGTAGCGGGTATTTAACACGTTATTATCGCTTGGTATATCCCGTGCATGCTTTTTGTACCTCTTCACTATAACTCGGTCGTGGCCATAAACCCATGCACCAGAGAGTTTTTTCTTCTTCTCACTTCTCAGGTACACATGCACCTCCCGCAGTGGAAATCGTGGCACGCGCCACCCCCGGATCGCCGACGCTTGTCGCCATTCTATCCGGTAACCTGGAATACACGCATCCTTCGTGTATCCCCTCTGTACGCATGTACCTCCCGCTGTGGAAATCGTGGCACGCGCCACCCCCGGATCGCCGACGCCTGTCGCCATCCTTCCGGTAGCCCCTACCATCAGCACACGCCGCCCAACACGAAACTTATCAGACAAGGTCCTTACCAGCCCGACGACACGCCACTCAGCTTTCTCCAGGCGAGGCCGTTCGCCATCGACCCTGGGGGTGCAGGAACTTCTCAGCACGGACTATGTTTTCGAAGCTTCTGGTTCTTCGTTGTCAAGCCTACGGATGTGCCTACATCTGCTCCTACTGGGTTCATACTAAGACCATGCCAGACGGGCGATTCCCGCTAGCAGCTCGTTCACCCCATGTGATTCGGCTCCGGCAGCACGTTCACTCCATGTGAGACGTGACTTGGCTTAGTACTGATCGGTTTTTCGTGTATCCTACCCTGGTCACCACCGACAATCGACCCACGCAGATCAAGTGCCTTGGCTGACTTCGAAGTTACTGGTTGCTGAGAGACTATGTTCCAGCCTAAAACGACCTGACACCGCTTGGCCAGTTCAATTGTCAATTCCTGATCAGAAGTCTCCTCTGACCAGACTTCTTGGAAGGGGGCTTTGTAACAACATTGTTTTACTGTACATAACAATTGACCTTGATAACGCACTTTCCGTTGATTCGTGTTCCGTGATTGCTACCATGTACCTTCGTGTACCTTTTTGGCTACCGTTATAAATCTTCCAGTCAACCTGCCTTTTCTCCAACTTTCTTGGGGACGTTATTGTAGTAATCTGGTGTACTAAAAACTTTCAAGAGAAGCCTCGATGCCTTTTTGACCCTAAACCCGTGCATCGAAGAAAACTATACATCTTAACACCATACACCTACATTTGTTATCCTACCAATCGAAAACAATTTCTGCCCTTAGGATATTTACTTGATCCATGAACTGCTCAGTAAGCAATCTAATCCCATTTTTGCTTGTTATATTATTCGTTGTTGTCATATTATTCTGTGGTTTTTTGTAAAGCTATATGCTTTTTAGACCATCAAAATTGAATTGAATTGAATTAATACATGGAATCAATACGAGACGAGCATTGTGGAACCGGATCAAGAAATCTGATAAGGTGATTAAAGCAAAGTTTCATTTCGTTGAAACGAACGTCTTACATATTGACGAATTACGTTGAATGCCTTCGTGATTCAGAATGGACCAATCTCATTTCAGTATTGCGTTTTAAACAATAATCTAATAGCCTTTCGTTTCACATATATACAGCCGATTTAAATAGATAAAAAAACAATTCCTCTTACTGAAGCATCTTGTTCTTGTCTCAGTTGGGTTAAATTCAGTCCCAGTGCAACCTAGTTCAATTTCGTTTACAAACTTTAGTCCAATCCTGTTTCGAACTACTTGTATTGCAATTTCGCGGGATAGCCGAAGAGACGTCACCAGTCCATTTGCTGGATATTTTTACGGGATGTGTTTTAGTAATTGCGAAGGTAGTAATCGGTTGAAGTCGTTGATCCATTTTATAACCGGCTAACCCCGGGGTACATCGGCAGGTAGTTATTCAGAACAGCACTGTAGAACCAGTATATATAATTCCGTACTTTTTATGAGTTGGTTATTACTTATGATTAAATCACGTTCTTTGTGTGCTTTTCTTGGTGTTCCGTGGTTGCATCGGTTGTTTAAGGACTTGCATTTTGTATCAGTTAGTGATGTCTGAATGCACGATATTTAAACCCGTCCGAAGAGTATTTGAGCAATATATGTTTTAGTAGCTTTCTGAATTGGGAATATTATTGTACGTGGAATACCGGAATACACCCAGTTTGAAGATCAGTGAGTTCTATCCAAATTTCTGATAACTCGTTTTAGGTAAAAATCCAATGCAAATTGATGAAGCCGAAATACACATTGTTCAACTTGAATGTGAACCCGTGAACCATAATTTTGGTCTGTGTTCACTCCGATCGCATTATGCGTTATCATTCTACAACTCTCTAATCTACTACTCATTCTTGCATGTGTGCCAACAATTGCCGCTGCAAAAATAAACGACTTTATAGAAACGTTCATCTTCTGTATCAAGTTATTCACAATTTCGGATAAATAGCACCATATCACCTAGAAATTGTCAGTTTATCAGATCTTGGATTAACAAAATTACAACTATATGTCTAAAACCCCTAAAACAAAGTTTCATCAATTACATTATGTAATCGGATAAAAAGTATATTCACATTCGTATTTAGCGCGCAATTATTATTGAAAAAGATAAACAAAGCATGAGCAGTTTTGGTCAATATTGTAATTACCACAACCGACGCAGTTAACAAACGTTACCTATTTTCATAATCTTATGAAAGTTCAGTCAACAAGTCGATCTCCGTGGTACTTCATCTGGTTTAGTTTATTCAGATAAAAATTGTGTAGAATTTTTATGATTGCTAACGCAAATATTTATGGATTGTACATGACGTGTATTTCTGTTTAATTGATCGACCTGAAGACGATGTATTGAAACAATATTCAGTATCCCCACGATATGTTTGGTGACATTGGCAGGAGAAATTGTAGCACTTATACGGAAGTCATTGCCGCAACGCCAGGAAACGTCACTGAGGGCAAGACAACGGGTTACCTTCACGGGCCATTGATACTTCTAGTGACGTGCAGCGAGGTTCCGCCTTCGGACCAGTACTTTTCTTGGTTTACATTATTGACTTATCACATGTGCTCACATGCAAGGGGATTCTCTTTGCTGATACTAATAAAATTTGGACACGGGATAAATCTACTGCGGTCTGTGTACAGCTGCGAAGTACTTCAGATGCTTTCCATTGTCGGTCAATAATTAGCTTGCATTCAATTTGAAAATGCAAGGTAGGTCGCAGTAAGTCATTCCAGTATCAATATTTTTTGGGTGGACAATTTTGAGCCCAGGAACCAGGAGGAAAGGCATTATGGAGACTTTGTACGTTACTCAACTGTAGACGCCATTTTTTGTCGTGCGAGTTTGTTTTGTGTTGTAAACTCACCAAATCAGCCTTTTTCCCGTAATCCGGGAATCGAGGAAAACTATTCATCTTGACCACATGCATCTACATTTGTCATTCCACCAATGGAAAACAATTTTTTCCCTTTGGATTTTTACCTGATTCTTCAATTGCTCAGTAAGCAACCAAATCTTATCCTATCTTTTTATCTTGGTATATTATTCGTAGTGCCCATATTATTCTGTGGGTTTTTTGTAAAGCTATATGCTTATAAAACCTTTAAAATTGAATTGAATTGAGTGTGCATTGTGAGGCCATCTACAAGCGTGTTTCCGAGCTTCTCGATATGCTTAAAAGCATTTTTAAAAGCGCTTCGTCTGGAACATTGACTCCTTTGTTAAAGTAAGATATACTATTATCGGATGAAATATACCATTGTGCAATCAAACGTTTAGGTGGTTTCCAGAAACTATTGTACGAAAAGCTAGTCTAAAAAATGAGTACCTCTCTTCAGAGAATCCTTTGGGGTGATGTGATACGAACGAAATATTACATAACCCACAACATTCTTTAAAACACTGATTCAGATACTGTGTGTCTCAGCATAAACGTAGTAACTGTCAACGATATTTTTTATTCTGTACGCGTCAGTTTCCTTTGCAAAGCCCTCCCGAAACTATTTTTACCGCTCCCAGCGTCGAAACATCCGTTCAAAATTTTGGACACGTATTTGTTGCATAACAGTTAGATGACACCGGCGAGTATTCAACTAGACTATAAGTAGCATTAATTGATTATGTTTTATTTTTTACATAAACGAATATTTATTATGTTATGTTTATTATATAGCTAGGTGATTTCTGTCAACATAAAATTCTTTAATATTTAAAAGAAGATGGACTTCAAAGAGCATGAATTACATCATGTAGATGGAGTTCGTCCAGTTGTTGCATGTGTGCGACTGCGACGCTTTAATAAAAAGTTTTAGACAAAACTATTTTATTTTTCAAATGTGTTTGGTGCACAAAATGTGATGGCAGGTTGTTGTGTAAGCAAAAATTTATAGCTAATACATTCGATTGTGAATGCTAGTAAAAAAGTGAATAACTATTGAAAACCCAAAGGTTGCAACCATTTAGCAACACCTGAATCAAAATATAGTTGCCATTCTCACTTGCCACAACAAAGAGTACCATTTTATTGGTAAATATTGTACATAGTAAATATACAAATTTGATTTCAGTAGTATCGAAAAAGAATGAATAACAACCAGCGCGAAGTACATATTTATAAAGAATCACGAGTAATCAACAATTGGAGGGAAATGCTGTTTGTCTGAAGCTTTGTGTTGGCCAGATTTGGTTGGATTCAATTCAAGCCACAAGTGACTAAGCATTTCTATACCCAAACTGCGAATTATTCGCCACAACAAAATACAATATGAGAGGTACCACAACGCCGTCAGTAACGATTCATCGAGAGTCAAATTTTGTTTATCATGTTTAGCGAATTGTGATGGAAAGTGGTTTTGCGTTTGTGAAAACAAGCTCTTACTCGACGCTTTAAACATAAGTGATAAGAAATGTATTATAACACGTATGAAACCACGTCGACCAACATTCAATAGATCAAGGTTTTTAAAGGTCTAAAAAGCAACAAGCTTAACAACAACCATAGGATGGTAAAAATTGAAATGTATATGTATAAGCAAGATGAGGAATTAGATTAAGCAGTGTACAAGTGTTCAGGAAACGAATAATGCAATAACAGTTCGTCCAATTTCGTTTGAAATTCATGCAAGCTAGTGGAGTAAGCAACGTTTGAAGGTAAAGTGTTCCAAGTAAAAAAGGAACGGACAGAGTAAAAATATGTTCTACAGTTCAGGCGAGAATGGTGAACCACCAGCGCATATTCGTAACCCTTCGCGTGAATAATTCCTGTATACGATGGTTCGAGGTATAGAATGTTTTGTAAAGTAAGATGAGGTCTCCTCTGATTTATCGATAGGGAACTAGTTTCGTTGAGCGGTGATAGATTCGCTGCATTAGTTTAACATACTCCTTGAGCCACTGAGACCATGACTGCACACCGTATTGTATGACTGGTCTCAAGTATGTATTCATGATCCTTGGGAATATCTTGTGCGAAAATTTCCTAAATCTTCGTTTGAGTAGATTGAGAACTCGTGTTTCTTCTTTGAAGCCAGTGTAAGTTTGTAATGAGGTTTCCAAACTGGAGCTTATCCAGACACCCATATCTTTTTAATCACTCCTATTCTCGGGGACATGTGAACCTATATGTTATGTGAACTCCTTTCAATTCCCCACATTCATGAGCCTGCATTTGTTGAAGTTGAACGACAGTTTGTTCTTGAACAATCAGCTGTGGAGCGCATCAAGATCTTTTTGTAATAGCAGAAAGTCTTCTGGGCTACGCGTGCAACGTCATATCTTTATGTCGTCCGCAAATAACGAAATGTTACATCGAACGTTTTCCGGTACTTCATTGACATCAACCAGAAACCGAAGAAAAGATCAATATTATCGCCATGGTTTGCAGATGAGAGTGATTGACTTTTTAAATATTCTATACATCTTTATGTGTTTTTGTAGCACGAATTTATATACTTGTCAACCACCACAGCATTGGTTTGCTAAATTTGTTTCACAAATTTATACATTAAAGTTATTGCCTAAAGGATAAGTAATAATGGTGAAACGATGACCAAATAAGAATTCATGTAACCTTGGATTGACCAATATCGCGATTATGCAATCGGTGTCCGAGCATATTTTATATCTGATTTACTTATACATGTCACACATGATAAACAATTTTATCATACCTAGCGCGGACAAATTGTATTTCGTCTTAACGCCTTTTACACTGTCAACTCAGTCTCCGTAAATACTAGATATTGATTTTTTCTGTTCCATCAATATCATCTTCCATACTGCTCTTCTGGCCTGTTATTACCCCATCGCCTAATGAACCCTTTTGCTTATTTTGACCTTGATTTGCTGCGCACAATTTGTCGTAATCTCGATCGCGCTGGACGTTAGGTCATTTGAACTTAGCTTTGATTTTGACTCGTGTACGTAACTTGATACGTCCTCGATATTGTTGCGATACTGTCCTGGATTTCAACCCGGTTAACCCCAATAATTGAGGTATGTTTTTACTATATTTTTGATTGCCTCAACACAGTACCGCTGTTGTTGACAAATCCTCGTTGGGTTCTGATTTACCAGCGGATTTTGCGCGTCACTCAACTTAACACGTTTCCTTGATTGTCATTTACAATCAAAACTAGATGCAATGTTAGTTAAGTCACGCCCCATTAATTTAGCATTTTTTTCAATTACGTTAACATTCACCACCGATTTAAAAATCGATCATGGTAATCTTGTTCACCCGACGCATGATACAACATTGCAGATCGGACAAGATAATCATAAGTTAGAACTCCCATTTTGCACGAACGAAGCGTTGTTAAAACTCAGATTGAGTAACTAGTTGGTGAAGTCTTTATTAATTATCGCATATTTCTTTCGTACAGCTCATATCAATATTTTGGCTCCATATTACTTTATCGCACATTTTCTTTCACAAAAATCAGTGCTGCGGAGCAGCGAACATGCCATGCCTCGCGGGCACTACATTGAAGAACTCAAGAAAAAACTTTGTATTTGAATTAAGAAGCCGAACACGTACGTGGTTAACGGTACGAAACATTGCTTGGCGACACCATCGGCAAAACCCATCATCCGAGACCTGGGAAACATTCCGTTTACTGCGGAACAAAGTAAACAAATTTGTCATCTAAGACAAGTTGTGCTTCCAAGAAGTGATATCAAGTATGATGGAGCGAAACCCCAAAATACTATATCGTATGGTTAACGATCAAGCTAAGGTGAAACCTGGAGTAGCGTCCGCGAACACATCAGCTGGACCAACAACAACTGCAGCAGAAACTGCTGATGCTTTAGCCACGTTTTATTCATCGGTATTCAACCCGATACAACATGCAATAAACAGCCCAAATCCAAAACTTTCAAACACGGTTGCCCTAAGTGAAATAAGTGTCACTGAGAAACGCGTCCTCCAAGGTTTATTTAATCTTAAAACCGGAAAGTCTCCTGGGGCCGACGGAATAACCCCGAAAATATTGAAGCAATTTGCGAGTTTGCTATACAAACCACTCACTTATTTGTTCGAGCAAACACTGGCAAGCGGAGTGATTCCTACAGATTGGAAACAAGGAATAATTTCTCCAATTTACAAAGGTGGAAATCGCTCCGATGTTTCCAATTACCGACCCGTTACTCTGTTACCAGTGATTTCAAAATTACTTGAGCGACTCATTGTTGACGATCTAATGAAACACTTCGAGAATAATCAGTTGCTTTCGAGGAACCAGCATGGACTCAGACGAAATTATTCCTGTTTGTCTAATTTACTGGTAACGCTAGATGATTGGACAAAATCGGTAGATAAAGGACAAGCAATACACGCGTGCTACTTGGATATTTCGAAAGCATTCGATCGTGTTGACCATTCCCTACTACTGCAGAAGCTTGAAAGGCTGGGTATCACTGGAAAGTTGCTGAATTGGCTAAATGACTATCTAACAAATCGCACTAACCTGGTACGTGTTGATGGTGCATTATTCAAACCAATTGCAGCAACTAGCGGAGTTCCAAAAAGCTCAGTCCTTGGTCCTATCCTTTTTCTGGTTTATGTCAATGAAATACCGGGAATTGTTCGATGTAACATTCCGTTATTTGCGGACGACATAAAGATTTGGCGCAGCATTCGTAGTCCAGAAGACTGTCTGCTATTACAAAAGGATCTTGATACGCTTCACAGCTGGTCGTTGAAGAACAAACTGCCGTTTAACATCACCAAATGCAGGATCATGAATGTGGGGAATCGAGTAGATTTCACATATCACATAGGTTCGCATGTCCTTGAAAATTGCAATGAAAAAAAAGATTCGGGTGTCTGGATATGCTCCAGTTTAAAAACATCACTTCAAACTAACAGTGCCTTTAAAAAGCAACACGCATTCTGAATCTACTCAAACGTGTATTTTGGACATTTTCGCTCAAGATATTCCCAAGGATCATGAATACATACTTGAGACCAGTCATGGAATACGGTGTGCAGTCATGGTCTCCGTGGCTCAAGAGGGATGTGGAACTTATGCAGCGAATCTATCACCGCTCAACGAAACCAGTTCTCATCATCCGAAACAAACCATATGAAGAAAGGATAGCTCAACTGAATCTGTTCGATTTTCCCTTTCGACGAATCAGAGGAGAACTTATCTTACTTTACAAAACATTCCATACCCCGAACGATCCCTTACAGGATTTATTCAAGCGGATGGATACGAGAAATTATCGGACCCATGAATATGTGCTGGTTGTATCCCATTCCCGTGTCTGTTCTACTTGGAACAGTTTACCTTCAACCGTTGCTCAGCCACTAGCTTGCATGACTTTAAAACGGAATTAGACGAATTTTTATTGCATTATTCGTTCCCAGAACACTTATATACTGTTTAATCCATGTTCTTATATTGTTATACCCTTAAATTTCAATTTTTACCATCCTATGGTTGTTGTCAAGCTTGTTGCTTTTTAGACCATTAAAAACCTTGAATTACCTTGAATTGATTGTTAATCGTGGATCGATTTTGACAGTGAACGAACTGTAGATTAATCATCAATCAAGATCGATAGTTCGTGCATATTGTGATTATCATTCACTGTACAACTTTGTGTTATTCATTCATTCGACCGATACACGAGTTCGAGTTCGGTTGTGTTTTCTGACTGACGGCTGGGCCAGTGCAACACCCCACAGTTATAACAATTGGTGACGGGGATAAACTTTCAAAACAGTCGCGGGATGAGCATGTATGAAGAAATCGTTCGTTTCATCATAGTATCGAAACAACGTCAAATCAAACTGTTTGATGCTTTCTTGTCGAAACTAAATTTGAATAATGAAGAACATGCAGAACCGCGTTTAAAAGAAACATATGGTAAATATAGACACAGAGAAAGCAGTTGCCATACCAATTCCCAGAGAAACCTTAACCGGATACAGTCAAATGTTGTATTCTCTACAAATAGTGAGTCGTTCCACATTCTTCGAAAATATATTTCCATCGAGATAAACGACCTGAAGGTAACATTACAACTCGACACGGCTTCAGATATCACAATCATTTCACGAAAAACTCGGAAATCTATTGGTGAGCTACTGCTGCAGTCTACATCTCGTAATGCTAAGAACGCCTCAGGAGATAATCTCGCGTTTCTCGGTGAGTTGACATGCATTTTCAAGTTCCGAGGACAACAATGTTCTGGTGTGTGCTATGTGGCAGCTAACGACCACCTCAATGTTTTGGGATTAGACTGTATAGTAATGTTGAAGTTATGGGGTGTACCGTTTAGTACCATTTGCAATGAAGCTGAGAGTACACTGATAGATAAATTTGATTGTGTGTTCTCTACAACCGAGTTATTTAACACAACGAATTTGCTGAAATACTTCGCCTCCAAATATCCCCGTGTATTCGCTTATGGTCTGGGTCGCTGCACTCGAATGGAAGCTGAGCTACATTTAAAACCGGGATCACGCCCTGTGTTCCGCCCAAAAAGGCCGATGCCTTACGCAAGTCTTATTGCTGTCGAGGAAGAGTTGAATCGCTTAGAAAGTTGAGGAGTCATCAGCCCAATTAGTTATTCATCCTGGGCTGCATCAATAGTTGTGGGTAAGAAAGCAAACGGTAAACTGAGACTATGTGCCGATTTCTCTACAGGATTAAACGACTGTCTCCAGACTCAGCAGTATACGTTGCCTGTCCCAGAAGACATGTTCGCACAACTAAATGGAGGCAGAATTTTTTCAAAGATAGATTTCTCAGACGAATATCTTCAGGCCGCAGTCAGCGAAAAGTAAAAAAACTTCTAACAATCAACACGCATCGAGGCCTCTATTGTTATTATCGTCTACTATTTGGTGTCAAGTCCGCACCGGTGATCTTCCAACAAATCATGGATACTATGCTTTCGGGATTGCCTTCTGCATTGGCATATATGGATGACGTGATTGTTGTCAGTTCGAACCCCGAAGAACATTACACCCATCTTTGTCAGTTGTTTACAAGTATTAAGGTATACGGATTTCAGGCGCGTTCGGAAAATGTTCTCTCATGTTGTCCAGTGTGTTTTACCTTGGATCCATAATAGACAGTAATGGTAGGAGACCTGACCCCAACAAAATCGCAGCGGTAAAATCTACGCCTCCACCCCACGATTTTGCTTCCTTACAGTCATTCTTAGGACTTGTGAATTACTATCATAATTTTGTTTCTCGGATGCACGAGCTCAATGCTCCGTTAAACAAGCTTTTGACTAAAGGCACAAGATGGATTTGGTCAAGTGCGTGCCAAAAGGCATTTGAAAATATCAGAAAGGTTTTATCTTCAGATCTGCTACTGACACATTACGATCCGATACTTCCAATCATTGTTGCTGCTGATGCATCTCAAAATGGACTTGAAACGGTGTTATTACACGAGTTCAGCGATCGTCGTCAAAAGGCCGTTATGCATTCCTCGCGTTCACTGTTGCCAGCAGAGAAACATTATAGTCAAATCGAAGAGGGATGGCTTGCACTAGTGTTTGTCACTAAGGAATTCCATAAAATGATTCATGAAAGACGATTTACAATGTTCAAGGACCATAGATCATTGCTATCAATATTTGGCACCAAAAAAGGTATTTCCGTCCATACGGCAAATCGATTTCAACGTTGTGCTATACACCTTCCAGCCTATGACTTTGAGTTACGCTTCAAAAGTACCACAATTTTTGGACATACCGACGCCTTGTCACGGCTTATCCCACACAATCCACAACTACAAGATGAAGAATTTGTTGTCGCCGCTATCAATGCAGATGAAGAAATGCGTTCAGTTTATCAGATATCGATACGTCCAATACCTATTACAGCACAGGATTTTCGACGGGAAACTATGAAAGACCCCACGTTGCAGAAAATTATCAACTATCAACGGAATGGTTAGCCAGTTGAGCGGTTGGATGCCATGTGCGAGCAATTCCGCTTTCGAAGGTTCGCACTTTTCATGATTGATGACTGTTCAATGTTGTACGACCGTGTTATTATACCCAGAAGCCTGCAATCTATGGTGTTAAGGCAGTTTCATACTGGTCATCCTGGAATCAATCGAATAAAAGCACTAGCTCGCTAGTACGCTTATTGGCCGTTCATGGATCGTGATATTGAGCCAATGGTTCAATCGTGCCAAAATTGTGCCGCTTCCGCCAAATTACCGCGTAAAGTTAATTCCGTGTCATGGCCAGAGACCAAAAGGTCCATGGAGTCGCATACATATTGATTTTACTGGACCGATTGACCACGTCAGTTATCTGGTCTTTGTAGACGCATACTCAAAATGGCCGGAAATTTTCCCAATGACGGCCACCACTGCGTCAGCTACCATTGCACGCTTGGAGGAACTCTTCTTAAGATTTGGTAATCCAGAGACCTTGATCAGCGACAACGGACCACAATTTAGATGCGATCATTTTAAGGAATTTTGCCGAAGGCGTGCTATTACCCACATTTTCAGCCTAATCTATCATCTCCAATCTAACGGACAAGCGGAAAGATTCGCCGATACATTTAAACTGGCAATGATTAAATTGGAAGGAGAGGAGCAGCGTTAGTCGAATCTGAGAACAATTTTACTTACGTACCGCTCTACCCTAAATCCAGCAACACCGAATAAACTGTCACAAGCAGAATGTTTTCTGTGACGACCCATACGAACAGCAAATGATGCCATGCTACTGAATACTAATCCACAATCGGACACTCAATCAAACCTCGACGCACCCACTAAACACAAAAGAGTCTACAAGTCTGAAGATACGGTTTATGTACGCATGTTCCAAAGAAACGGCTCATACTGGGAGCCTGCCGTTATTATACAAACTGTCGGAACCGTTCTTTATAAGGTCCGTTCTGGGGAGTGATACAAACAAGACATATCAATCATATTAGAAGCCACCAGACGAAGTCCACTGAAAACCAGACTGAAAATTTTGAAACGCCATTACACTTATTACTAGACAAGTTAGGCTTGCCACAGTCCGCATTACAAGACACAGAGCCCATAACGGAGCCGAACGCCAACACGAGCAAACCATTGAGAAGATCGCAACGCATGCGATGCCCTGTAAATCGGCCGAACATCGACCCTTACAGGAAAACCTACGTGAACAGACTTCGGGAAAGGGAGGTGCTGCGGAGCAGCGAACTTGCTATGCCTCGCGTGCACCACATTGATTGTTAATCGTGGATCGATTTTGACAGTGAACGAACTGTCGGTTAATCATCAATCAAGATCGATAGTTCGTGCACATTGTGATTATCATTCACTGTACAACTTTGTGTTATTCATTCATTCGACCAATACACGAGTTCGAGTTCGGTTGTGTTTTCTTACTGACGACTGGGCCAGTGCAACACCTCCACAGTTATAACAATTGGCGACGGGGATAAACTTTCAAAACAGTCGCGGGATGAGCATGTATGAAGAAATCGTTCGTTTCATCATAGAATCGGAGCAACGTCAAATCAAACTGTTTGATGCTTTCTTGTCGAAACTAAATTTGAATAATGAAGAACATGCAGAACCGCGTTTAAAAGAAACATATGGCAAATATAGACACAGAGAAAGCAGTTGCCATACCAATTCCCAGAGAAACCTTAACCGGATACAGTCAAATGTTGTATTCTCTACAAATAGTGAGTCGTTCCACATTCTTCGAAAATATATTTCCATCGAGATAAACGACCTGAAGGTAACATTACAACTCGACACGGCTTCAGATATCACAATCATCTCACGAAAAACTCGGAAATCTATTGGTGAGCTACTGCTGCAGTCTACATCTCGTAATGCTAAGAACGCCTCAGGAGATAATCTCGCGTTTCTCGGTGAGTTGACATGCATTTTCAAGTTCCGAGGACAACAATGTTCTGGTGTGTGCTATGTGGCAGCTAACGACCACCTTAATGTTTTGAGATTAGACTGTATAGTAATGTTGAAGTTATGGGGTGTACCGTTTAGTACCATTTGCAATGAAGCTGAGAGTACACTGATAGATGAATTTGATTGTGTGTTTTCTACAACCGAGTTATTTAACACAACGAATTAGCTGAAATACTTCGCCTCCAAATATCCTCGTATATTCGCTTATGGTCTGGGTCGCTGCACTCGAATGGAAGCTGAGCTACATTTAAAACCGGGATCACGCCCTGTGTTCCACCCAAAAAGGCCGATGCCTTACGCAAGTCTTATTGCTGTCGAGGAATAGTTGAATCGCTTAGAAAGTTGAGGAGTCATCAGCCCAATTAGTTATTCATCCTGGGCTGCATCAATAGTTGTGGGTAAGAAAGCAAACGGTAAACTGAGACTATGTGCCGATTTCTCTACAGGATTAAACGACTGTCTCCAGACTCAGCAGTATACGTTGCCTGTCCCAGAAGACATGTTCGCACAACTAAATGGAGGCAGAATTTTTTCAAAGATAGATTTCTCAGACGAATATCTTCAGGCCGCAGTCAGCGAAAAGTAAAAAAACTTCTAACAATCAACACGCATCGAGGCCTCTATTGTTATTATCGTCTACTATTTGGTGTCAAGTCCGCACCGGTGATCTTCCAACAAATCATGGATACTATGCTTTCGGGATTGCCTTCTGCATTGGCATATATGGATGACGTGATTGTTGTCAGTTCGAACCCCGAAGAACATTACACCCATCTTTGTCAGTTGTTTACAAGTATTAAGGTATACGGATTTCAGGCGCGTTCGGAAAATGTTCTCTCATGTTGTCCAGTGTGTCTTACCTTGGATCCATAATAGACAGTAATGGTAGAAGACCTGACCCCAACAAAATCGCAGCGGTAAAATCTATGCCTCCACCCCACGATTTGCTTCCTTACAGTCATTCTTGGGACTTGTGAATTACTATCATAATTTTGTTTCTCGGATGCACGAGCTCAATGCTCCGTTAAACAAGCTTTTGACTAAAGGCACAAGATGGATTTGGTCAAATGCGTGCCAAAAGGCATTTGAAAATATCAAAAAGGTTTTATCTTCAGATCTGCTACTGACACATCACGATCCGATACTTCCAATCATTGTTGCTGCTGATGCATCTCAAAATGGACTTGAAGCGGTGTTATTACACGAGTTCAGCGATGGTCGTCAAAAGGCCGTTATGCATGCCTCGCGTTCACTGTTGCCAGCAGAGAAACATTATAGTCAAATCGAAGAGGGATGGCTTGCACTAGTGTTTGTCACTAAGAAATTCCATAAAATGATTCATGAAAGAATTTTTACAATGTACAAGGACCATAGACCATTGCTATCAATATTTGGCACCAAAAAAGGTATTCCCGTCCATACGGCAAATCGATTTCAACGTAGTGCTATACACCTTCCAGCCTATGACTTTGAGTTACGCTTCAAAAGTACCACAATTTTTGGACATACCGACGCCTTGTCACGGCTTATCCCACACAATCCACAACTACAAGATGAAGAATTTGTTGTCGCCGCTATCAATGTGGATGAAAAAATGCGTTCAGTTTATCAGATATCGATACGTCAACTACCCATTGCAGCAGAGGATGTTCGACGGGAAACTATGAAAGACCCCATCTTACAGAAAATTATTAACTATCAACGAAATGGTTGGCCAGTTGAGTGGTTGGATGCCATGTGCGAAAAATCCTGCCATCGAAGGTTCGCACTTTCCATGATTGATGACTGTTTAATGTTGTACGACCGTGTTGTTATACCCAAAAGCCTACAATCTATGGTGTTAAAGCAGTTTCATACTGGTCACCCTGGAATCAACCGAATGAAAGCACTAGCTAGCTCGTACGCTTATTGGCCGTTCATGGATCGTGATATTGAGCAAACGGTTCGATCGTGTCAAAATTGTGCCGCTGCAACCAAATTACCGCGTAAAGTTGATCCCGTGTCATGGCCAGAGCCAAAGTCTCCCTGGAGTCGCATACATATTGATTTTACTGGACCGATTGATCAAGTCAGTTATCTGGTCGTTGTGGACGCATACTCAAAATATCCGGAAATTTTCACAATGACTGCCACCACTGTGTCAGCTACTATGCACGCTTGGAGAAACTCTTCTCAAGATTTGATAATCCAGAGACCTTGATCAGCGACAACGGACCACAATTAAGATGCGATCATTTTGAGGAATTTTGTCGAAGGCGTGATATTACCCACATTTTTAGGTTAATCTATCATCTCCAATCTACGGACAAGCGGAAAGATTTGTCGATACATTTAAACGGGCAATGATTGAATTTAAAGGAGAGGGGCAGCGTGAGTCAAATCTGAGAACATTTTTACTTACTTACCGCTCTACCCCAAATCCAGGAACACCGAATAAACTGTCACCAGCAGAATGTTTTCTGGAACGACCCATACAAACAGCAAATGAGGCCATGCTACCAAATACTAATCCGCGATCGGACACTCAATCAAACCTCGACGCACACAGTAAACACAAAAGAGTCTACAAGTCTGGAGATACGCTTTATATAAGCATGTTCCGAAGGAACGGCTCATACTGGAAGCCTGCCGTTATTATACAACCTGTCGGAACCGTTTTTTATAAGGTCAGTTATGGGGGAGTGATACAAACAAGACATACCAATCATATCAGAAGTCGCCAGACGGAGTCTACTGAGAACCAGACTAAAAATTGTGAAACGCCATTAAACTTATTACTAGACACGTTTGGCCCACC
>JACCGJ010020158.1:0-13060 GCA_013407085.1 Atriophallophorus winterbourni
AGAAAGAATGTTACACAGTTTACGAGTGTCAAAATACTGAAAATGTATTAAGAATAAATTGAAATATCGATCCACCTGGCACTAGTCAAAATCGAACCATGTGCGAATTTAGTTAAAAAACATGCAAAACATGAATTAAGGCATTGTAATGTATACAAATCGGGAAATTTAATGATTTCAAAAAATAGAGCTAAGGCATATGGACCGAAATCTTTTAGTATTGGGCGCCATTACTAACCTTGAAAATAGATTTTTTGTACACAGAACACTATGTTGCACATTGTGACCCGCTTCTCGTAAACTTTGGTAATACAGTCTAGTTATTAACATTATTGTAGTTTCTTAGTATAGTTTCTATTTATTGGTTGATGATCTCTATACGAAAATGTAAAATGATTTGTCAAATGTAGATCCGAACTGCTCAACCTGTGATAGGTTGGAATTCAGTTCAGTTCAGTTCAGTTTGCACAGGACTGTATGTGGCTAACGAGCCAATCGAGCGTTCAGATTCCTTTCAGTGGTATGACACAGAAGATCGTCCACCACTTCAAACAATATCTTCACAAATATCTTCTGGTATGAGAGTAATCTGGAATGCAACAGAAAACTTCCCTCACCAATAGGTGAGGAGAAACATAAGTGCGTTCCAAAGACAACATGAGGATCATACCAACTATTTCCTTACGGATAAAATCAGTAAATAATGAAGGCCACACATAGTCAAGTCTATTCTTGAAACCCCCTACCGAAGTAGAACAAACAACTTCTTTAGGAAGTCGAATCCAGTAATTTACTGCATTCTCACTAAAGAAGAACTTACGAACATTTGACCTGACATGTCGCTTAGCCAGTTTCAATGGGTGGCCTCGAGTACCCACACTTGGCGCCAAAGCGTACAATCCACTGGGATGAATAGTACTGAAACCTGACATGATTTTGAAGGTTTCAATCAGGTCCCCACGTAGCATCCTCTTTTTTAGTGAGAAGAGCTCTAGACTCAGCAATCGTTCCTGATACGACCTACCCGATTGCCCAACAATCATACGAGTAGCTAAACGTTGAACACCTTCCAGCTTGGCAATATCCTTTTCCAAATAAGGTGACCATGCTTGAACGCAATACTCGAGATGTGGTCTGACGACCGCTTTGTATAATGGTATGAAAACCTCTGGGGACCTGCAGGATAAAACTGATCGAAGGCGAAAAAGCTCTCTCCTAGCGCGTTGTGCAGCAGCTGCGCATTGATCAGCCCATTTAAAGTCCCTGAAACTTCTATACCTAAGTCACGAACTTTCGGCACCCCATTTATCTCAAGTATACCATCTGGACCAGCAACCTCTAGCTTCTTAATGACTTTAGACAAGAGATAGCTTTTAGTGAAGTTAACTGGTAGATCCCATGTAGCAGACCACTTGATGACCTTTTCTATATCCTCAAGAAGATCCTGTTCATCCAGTGATCCGATAATCTTGACATCATCTGCAAAAATATAGCAGGGACACTTAAGCGACGCTGCCAAGTCATCGATGAAAATGAGGAAAAGTAGCGGTCCGAGTACGGAACCCTGTGGGACTCCACTAACAACTTTTACTTTCGACGAATACATATTTCCTATCCTGACACGAAAGAATCTATTGCTTAAGAATCCTATTATCCATTTCTTCAGAAGACCATCGATACCCATATAACCAAGTTTGTCTGCAAGCAATCTGTGGTTTACCGAATCAAAGGCCTTGCAAAAGTCCAAGTAAAAACTTCAACTTGTTGGCCTTTATCTAGCCTCATGGTGACCTCGTTAAGAAAATATAGGAGGTTTGTTAGGCACGACTTCCCTTCAAGGACAGTAAGTGGCTAACGAGCCAATCGAGCGTCCAGAATTTCTTTCGGTGGAAAGCTGCAGATAAGCAATCACCACTGCCAAAGCATTTTTCCTTATTGTTATTTGGATATCCTTGGCTATCGCGACAAAAGCAGGCAGTTTGAAACTCGGCAAGTTTCTTTGTTCTCACTATCGCATATATTGATTCATACGTTTATTACCTAAATATGGTGCTTTTTAAATACTCGAAAACAACTGGAAACCCACAACGTGTCACTCCACGATCGAATAAATGTTCAGTCGTACTAGACTCTAATATGTCTACTCTACTCTCTAAATTACACAATTTGGAGACTAATTTTGAAACCATGGTGGATAAAGTGAACAGTATATCGCGCCTTTTCAAGGTACTAGAACCTTGGCAATACTTCTCGACCCCAATTATAATGTTGACTATGATCTGCTTCAGCGCACAGGACGCTTCGTTGAATCTCTAACCTCGGAAATTGAGCAACGGAGAATCAGAGCGAAGAACTTAATCCTTTTAAATATAGCAGATAAATACCCGTTGGATGAACTCAAACGGTCAGTTCTTTCTCATTACGGCCTTCCGGTTGACTCAGCGTCGCTTACCAGGCTTCGTAAATCATCCATTGCTGGCCGCACCCCCATTCTTTTTAAATTTAATAATGAGAATTATGCTTCTCATGTGTTGAAAAATAAGCACGTTCTAGCTTCTGTTGCTAGATTCTCGAATGTGTTAATTAAACGCGACAATACACCCCTACAACGTAAATTTGCCCGCCAAGTTCCCGCTCCAGTGAGAGTAAGCTCTCAATCCCCATCTTGTAATAAGATTTCCACTCCGACCGACATAGACATGCTACCTGAAAATATTACAATCAGCTCAGACGCCGGATCACCGGCTGCACCCCAGGATACTGCTAAGCCACAAGCTATCCCTCGACCAAATCCTAAGGACGTCAAAAAAGTTAAACTTCCAACGTTCAAAGCAATAGGTCCCCTTCTAAACAAACCACCAAGCATTAAGCCACTGGTGAACGATTCTTTTAGGAACAGTAATTCTAGATATTCTAGAAAGTATCTCCATCCATTACCTACGCAACCTCCCATTTACAAGTATTGTGGGTATTCACCTTATGGTTCCCCTAATTCTTCTACATGGTATTCCTACCCTTACTCCAATCAGCATGGTGACCAGCCACAAAAACTTAGTTTAAATAGAAATGGACACCTTAACTTTAACTTACCTTACGTTTATCCCAATCCACAAACTGTCATGTCACCCCAAAGAAACATGCATAGTATTTCATCTTGGCCACAACCTGCTCCACAGGTTTATCCATCTTATGCCCCCAGCCATTTTTACCAAGACTATTCACCACAGTCAAATTTTCCACTAGTGTTTCCACCCGTATACAGGATTTAACACAATCTAGTTCGAAATCCCAGGTCCCCATCACTAACACATCTATCTGTACTCCCGCCATCAGCATCCTTCTATTTAATGCGAGATCTATTTCTTCCAAAATGTCTGATCTTCAATTTTTCCTGTCTGCTAACCCAACTGATGTAGTTCTAATCACTGAAACTTGGACAACTGACGAAGATATAGACGCTACACTTTTCCTACAAAATTATAATATTTTTTGTAAAAATCGGTGCTCCACTAGTGGTGGTGGTTGCATCATTTATATTACTAAGAATATTCCTGCCAATTTTAAAGCATTATTTGGCTCAGGTTTAGTTAAGTGGTTGATTTTCATCCACCGAATAAACTGGTCATGCAAAGATTAAGGATGAGAAAACCGTGGCTTCAAATTCAAACTTTGGTTCATTTTTTCAGAAATTGCGTATTATTTTCGAAAACAATTGCATTGCCATGCTGATTAGTTGTATTGATTGAATATTATTGATTGTTATTTAAACAGTCATCACATATTCTCTCTATATACAAATATATACATATATACATATATATACAACAAAAAGAACTTTTGCCCCATTTTGAACATCAGTTGAGGCGGGAAAGCCGAGCAACATTCTTTTAGAGAGGACATCAAGAAAAATACCTGGGTTAAGAGAAATCACACAAAGCGGCAAAGTCACTAGATAAGCAGTGAAATAGAACTGAAAAGGCAAAAGAAAGGCAGGAAAATCTAGTAAATCTTCGAAAAAATCAATTGAGAGTTGACTGAGGTTAATCAGACATTAATTTGCAAAAATGGTCAAAATGCAAAAAACGAAATATTCCGAGGTGGTGTTTTTACAGCATTATGCTTCACACTGAGAACACAGGACAAGTTCAAATAATTTATCATGCTTTATAAGAGACAAGTATCATCTTTAGATATTCAAAATGGTATATTTTCAAGTTCAAGTAAGAGATGTGCACTGCAGATCAGGTTTAATAAAACGCGAATATAATCAAAGTAATGTGTTGCTTACACACCCCGCACTTACACACCACTACTGTTGCTCTTTGCCGTCATTAGGTGGAGACAGTAAGATCAGGTTCAGTGAGCCTTTAAACCGTGGTAAAGTGGTAAACAAAGTTATACATGTATGCCACTGTTACATAGGGTTCGTACAACGAAGCACGATGTTCAGACATGGAATCACAAAGTAATTCTTGGTCAAGCACGCAAGGCGCTTATGGATAACCAAAGTAATGTGTTGCTCACATCGCCGCACTAATCAATTGTAATTTAGTTTTATGAAGTTTGTGAATTTTCAAACAGTATGCTACTGATAAGTAGTCACAACATAAAAACAAATGGTAGGGTTTCTCGATTTTTTTCGTTCAGCTGAGCCAATGCTTACCATAATATTGCAAAAAGAAAACCCTCATAGCATTACGCATATGGTCGTATTTGTATGCTTTGAATAAAATGTTTATGTCAAACTTCTAAAATCTATGTGCTGTTGCAAGTTCGCCTTTATCTCATTGTATTGTGCGTACATGAGCATAAGCCATGATATCAGTCTTGCACTTTTGTGATGGAATTATTGTTAATTTGTTTTCCTTGAAAGCTTATTCTACGACGTTGCCAGCATTCCGGTCATGTTTTTAATATCATTATGTTTGGAGTACTTTTGAAAATCGGGTCGATAACATCACGTGCTTGGCTTTGGATTGAAGAGCGGTGAGTTCCATAAAAAATGATGTTTAGTTAATGGTTTCCTACATCTAATAGGTTATCAATCAATGCGGAATCGATAGACTCTTTCGTTGATTCCGCGAGCAAGTATCTTTTGTACATCCTTCCAAAATTTGTGTCCTAGCATCTGTAATCCATTTAAAGAACATGGTTTGTTTGCCATAAGATATACCTTTTACTCGAAAGTCAGCTATCAGAGTTTATTCGACTGGCATGTGATATTCATCTTAGAATTCTAAACGAAAAGATTTGATTTTTTTCATTGAACATACATGAACAACACACTCGTGTAGTCATTTATTGCCTCTCTCTCACCAAACAATTTCGCTGTCACCCGCATACACTCAATAAACTGCATAGCAGGTTGAAGTGTTGCACATACGCAATAATTTACTTACTCACGGGATGCTAGCTAATACGGTCGATGCTTGTAAAACAACTCAATTGATGCCTACATGTACAAGCGTCTTTTGTGTTTCTTAATGACTATTAACAATATATTATGACGCATCATTTCTTACCATCCGAACTTATGCACATTTTATTGTGTCTTGTTGAGCGTAGCTTATTTTCCCCGCCATTAATCTATGATTAAATCTAATAATGAAGTGGAATTAATACGATCTGCAGCGCCATGATTGTCTTAATACGCGTACAATCGTGCAATCAGGCATTTGTTTAGAACGTCTACGATTATTTTATTGTGTTGCGTAGATCATTGACACTGGGAAACACTGCTCTTGACCGCTCACTTTGGAGGCATTGTGTAAAGCGTCGTCTGAAAGCTGGGTAGGTGCAGATACTGCTCCTGGCTGCTGAACGCAGATTACGCCGCCGGCCAGCAACTGACGCCCTACAACCGAGTTCTGACTATAGTTGCAAGCGCTGCAAGAGAGATTGTTCCTCCCAAATCGGACTGTTTAGCCATTCGAAAAGCTGTTGAACATGAACACAATCATGAGATTGTGATGTACATCCATCGTCGACATCGACCGAAGGTGTAAACAACATCACGTGATTGCCAGTGTTGATGATCAATAATCACTGAACCTTGTAAACAGGCCTGAAATTCGTTTCCTAACATAAATACCACAAAGCCACGACATCTCGTGATAGTAATTGGAAGAATGTTTATTATGGTGTATTGTGAGTTCCTTGTCGAACAAATAAAGGGTCACACGGCATTTAGCAAGAAATTAAAATTCGCAAAATAACCATTAATGTAATGTCTAATATGATCGCATCCAGTAGCTAACAGCTTCTTCCATTCCCTTGTTTTGATAGCGTCTTTTCGTATTGATGTTGAATGACCTTGAGCACGACCTTGCGACACGAATTTACCGCCAAAATGTTTATTTATCAAATTATATTTCCAGGTCACTACATCCATAATGATGTTGAGCCTATTCGGGATCTCAAGGACAAACCGCGTGGGCATTCAATGTGACTTCGATTCCTCAACACACGAGAGTGATGCACATGAAACTGTCAATGATCCAACTACCCATCCGCTAGATGACCTCTTCCATATTCCCCAGCATCCACCTCTATGGAACAACTGCGTTGACCTGAATCGCGTTAACTATGCCTTGGCCATATTATACCTGACCACTGGAATTATTGTGCTGTTCATTGCCGTACTCTCGTATTCAAACGCCGGCACGAGCTACTGTCTCAGAGGTTACTGCTTCGTGCGTGACAAGTCCACGGTTCGTTTGCCGAACAAAGAAATTCCCTACGTGGTGATGGCTTCTGTCTCCTTGATCACGTTCAGCGTGATCGAATTAACAAGATATGCCGTTCAAGTGATCAATTTGGGACACATTTGTAATTGGCTGACCACAATTATCCTCTGGGTTACTGTGAATCATCTCACAAACCCGTGGACTGAACAGAGTTGGAAGAAATCTACCCCTCATTCACTGATGGAAGCAGAACTGATCATCTTACCCATTACCGCCATAATTTGCTTAATTCAAAGCGTATTGAACGTACCAACGTTGGTGGTACATGGCATAGATTATTATCCGGAACTGGCACTTCGTAGAAGAGACTGCTACACCCCTGAATTAAACTCACAAACTAACACTGTTTAATTACCTCAGTGCAGTCTGTGTACAACAGACGTTGGTTGTGAGATAGAACCAGTTGTAGCAACATTGTTACACATCAAATCACAGAAATGACAAAGTATACAACTGTTTTTGATTTGGCGATGTGCGCCAGTGAGGTCCATGGATCGTTCTCTGAGGTGGGTACTAGAAAAGGATTCACTTGAACACCAGTTTGTTCCGGCTGAATGGATGTGACTCCACCTCAGATCAAAGCTTCGTAAAGATGGGATTGAGACGGATTCAAGTAATCCGAATGGCGCATAATTATAACTTACAATCCCACAATTTAGAAAAGTATGAATCACAAAATAATTTTGAACGTAAATTTGAAAATTATTATTCTATCACATAACCCTTTCTGGTGAGCTTTTTCGCTCAGTTATGTTAGGGGAGTGTTTTATACCGGGTGCAAATAAGGTACTGAAATTTTGTATTTTTGTAGGAAGGTGTCCATAAGATAGGACTGTCCATACTCGGATACCAGTGTAAACCATTTCAGCTTTTTCAATTGAATAGTCTTACCCTCCGTGATAATTTTGTTTCCGTGTGCTTCTTGAAGTTTCGATAGTAAATGAAACTGTTTCTTTATAACTCATTACCGATTGCTGCCGCTAAGTAATCAAGACTTCTAGCATCCTAGAGGTTCGTGATTTTACATCCGCCGAGATTTCACTTTGGGAAAGCATAACTAAACTTAAATCGCCCACCCAGGTGGAAAATATGGTTTACTAACAGTTAATTGTCAGACACTTAATCCCCAGACATTTAACCCCCAAGTCACTTCATCCCCAGTCAATTAATCGTCATTCATTTAATCCTCAGTTTGATAACTACTGAAGAATGCAGAATACGTTCAAATGAATTTATTTATCAGGAGAGATATGCAATTGATTTTAAGAACGTTAATCTTTCCGTAGTTGAGTATCGCTGAATTGCTCGAGATGTCCTGGCGTATATCTTAGCATAGTTTTTCTTCTGTTTGATATGAACCCCAGCACTTACTTGAAGAACTGAGGCTGTATGCTATCGGCAATCCTTTTGCAGACCGTTAAGAAATGTTGGCAAGAAAAGAGTGACTGTAATGCATGATGCCAGCCTTCTACAGCATTATTCGTTCAGGCAACACCACTATTTGCGTCTTCATAATTATTCCAGGTTTCAGGTGGTAATATAGCTGGTGCAAAGTAAATCATCGTCTTCCTCATAATCGCTCTACACTTGTGTGCGACAAACTTACTACATCTCCAATTAATATTGCCATTATTTGATTGCTTCTTGAACGAAAACTTGCTTCCCATGTAAATTAATGTCCTTCAACCTTTACTACTTGTACCATATTCAAGAGTCATTGCACTTATTTAAATAACTTCTTATCTTAAATACCTTCCCTGGGTATTAAGTGACTGAAGATTAATTGTCTGGCGATTAAGTGACCTGCCACCAGAAAATATTTACCGAGAAAATTCGGAAACAACTGCGATGGCCTAGCCTCCTCTTCAGTGGTTAAACTCATATTGTATCAGAACGCTTATTCCGTTTTTTTGAAATGGATTTTCGGCCGACTTCCGATTCATGATTACACAATCACAGGTCATCGGTTAGTGTGTGGCAGATGGCCAATATCTGCCTTCTTATCAGAGCATTAGCCAAGTTGCTTTTTCTGTTCAACTGTCAATTAGGTTGCCTACACAAGGCACTCGATGCAACAATTATAAGGTGCTCTTATTCATCCTCGAGGTTAACATTCAGGGTGTTTGGAGAGTTGGTTTATTATGTTTTGTGACTACTCATCAGTACCAAGTCCTTCGAAATATTCACAAAGTTTATCACAACGGTCCACGATGGAAGTACTGGACTCGAGTTTCGCTCTTATTTGAGCTTATCAGCAGTGCATGTCCTGTCTCGGGTCGGATTCGAACCCAGGACCACCACCATTGTAGTCTCACACCTTACGGCCTGAGCTACCGTCCACCGTTTGACTAATTAGGCCTTCATGAATGTTTCTCCAGACTGGCACATTTGAGTAGCGTCATATTCCAGACCAGTCGAAAAGGAGTTAGCAACATCTGTTGTGGTCGTCCAACCGATCTGATCTTATTGTCAGGTCTTCCCATCAGGTACAGTGCACGCTAACACCGATTAAATCTGACGGGAATTATTGTTCCAGAGTGTTTGGAGAGTTCGTTCATTAGGTTTTGCGACTATTCATCAGTACCAGTATTGATTATTTCATTTAATAGTCCTGGTACGATGAGCTAATCTAAACTGCGAACCTCTACCATCATACTACAGCGGACAAACGGTCGGGTGATTGAGTAAAATAGTACAACACGCCAGAACCTTCGTTACATCATACACACATCGATTCAATAAATGCGAATTGCTTGACCCCAACGGACGTCCATCGCCATTTCTAAGCAGATTGGCAATCGGATTCATTCTGATCAATTCTATTTTTACTTTTACTATGTCGAACACGCTTGAGCAAGCTTGCCAAACCACAAATCTTTCACGAACTGATACATCAACCCTTTAATTCTAATTTTGAAAGTGGTTTTATTGGAACAATCTCTGTGGCGATCCCCAGACATCAGGAATGGATTGTAGTGCCCGTTATCGGACATTCAATGCATCATAAGTTTACGTTTTGCAAGATGGTGGTTTTGTTTATGTTGTACGCTTCATTATTTCAATTTTCTGTGCTTTCATCAGGTCGTTAGGTAGTTTGCAATAACCGGAAGGCTCCAATGACTTGGAACTTTGTGATTGAGCGCCCGGGTGTGCTTTGCTCGAATGTTTGTCGGGTTCGTACAAACATTCAATTCCAGCGAAAGAGCGCGCAAGTATTTTTTTGAGGCTCAGCCACGAGATGAGAATAAACATTTCATTTGAAAACAAAGGAGCATTGTTTGTTTAACTGAACTCAAATGTGAACGGGTGCATTTGGACTGAATAAACCTTGTTCAGAGTGCACGAACGAACGACGGTGTTTATTTTCCTAAACAAAAATTTACATGCATTCTATCCGGAAACGTGATCAAGAAAAATCACCGATCCAGGTTGTTGAAAGTAACACGTGTTGTTTTCATTGAAAAGAATTCGAGTGATTCGTGGATCCACGCAATTTATTCGCTTGTGAAAATGCTTTATTTTAAACACAGAGCGGAAGCAACTGTCTAGAATCCTTGATTTGATCAATAACGGTCCGATAACTTTATGCCTCACAGTGTTTTACGCAACCAACAAGTCCGAGTCGGAAGCATCAATCTCTTCCAAGCTTTCCGAATGTTTAACAGTGCTCAGTCGATCAGCGACCGTTTCAAAGTGATTCAAAGTGATTCAAAGTTGTAATGGTCTAAAAAGCATTTAGCTTAACAATAACCATAGGATGGAGTTATGAGGTATATACAATAAAAAAGAAGAACAGGAAAACTCATGTAGTGTAAATCGTATCAAAGTTTGGGTTGTCTCTCAAGTGTTTGTCCAAATTAGCTTTAAAAATATCCAGGTTGGCTGAGTGTGTAACAGTGGAGGGGAGGGTGTTCCATGTGAAACTTACACGTACAGCATACGAATATCTTCGACAGTTCAGTCTTGAAGTGGGAATAAGCACTGAAAGTTCATGTTTCCGACTGGCACGGGGTGGCGAGCGTGTGAAAAGTTTGGACAAGGGAGGGTTAGGGACGTGCATAATATTGTACATCAGTATGAGGTCACCTCTTAGTCGACGACAGCGAAAGTCGAAAAGATTGAGACTCCTCAAACGTTCTTCATATGGTTTAGCAGCTAGTCCGGGTACAAGCTTTGTGGTTCGGTGGTAAATACGCTGCAGAAGATTGATGTCTTTCTGAATCCAGGGTGACCAAGCCTGAACAGCGTACTCCATCGCTGGTCTCAGATAGGTGTTCATGATACGGGGCACCGACTGATTGGAGAATCTGCCGAAAATTCGTCTCAATAACGCCAATACTTGTGACGCCTTTTTGTAAGCCGCTTTGCACTGCAGTGAAGTCTTCAGAATTGAACTGGTCCAAACACCCAAATCCTTCTCTTCAGTGTCCAGACGAGTTGGTGGGACCCAAGAGTGTAGTTGTAATTAACAGTCTTTCCAATGTTTAACACCTTGCACTTTTGGAAGTTGAATGGTAGTTTGTTTCTCAAAGACCAATCGTGCAATGTGTTTAGATCCTTCTGCAAAGTTTCACAGTCATCATTTGTACGTATGCTTCTCCAAAGCTTTATATCGTCTGCAAATAACATAATCTTGCATTTAACACGCTCGGAAATGTCGTTTGCGTAGATCAAAAACAAAATCGGTCCGAGGACCGAACCCTGGGGCACTCCGCTCGTAATTTTGAATGGTTTCGATAAGGCGCCGTCAACTCTGACTTGGGCACTCCTGTCGCGTAAATAGTTTTCTAGCCAAGCAAGAAGTTTTCCTGTTATCCCGTGCAATTCAAGTTTCTGGATTAAAATACTATGATTGACGCGGTCGAAAGCCTTTGACATGTCTAAAAAGCATGCGTGGATGGAGTAACCATTGTCCACACACTCAGTCCAGTCGTTTAAGGTGAGCAAGAGGTTAGATAGACATGAGTGATGTTTCCTGAAACCGTGCTGTTCAGTCGCAAGCAGTCTATTGTTTTCGAGGTGATGGGTGATCTTTTCCGCTACTAAACTCTCTAGCACTTTAGAAATTACTGGCAACGACGTAACTGGTCTATAGTTCGCAGCGTCAGATCGACTCCCGCCCTTGTAGATGGGTGTGATGATGCCAGATTTCCATTCCGCGGGAACGATACTATTTTCGAGCGAAATTTGGAATAATGTGCTGAGTGGACCACACAATGAGGATGCGCATCGTTTGAGGATAAAAGGAGTGATTCCATCTGCTCCTGGTGACTTTGCGGTATTCAAGCGAAGAAGTTTGAGCATGACACACTCATTGTTTATTGAGATTTCATTTAGTATTTCATTGGAAAAGCCAATCGAATGCGGCGTAAGATGCACTGATTCCTTGGGGCAAAACACTTGGCAGTAGTAACCTGCAAGAACTTCGGCAGCCTCGAACGCAGTCGTAGTTAGACCATTTGGTGTGCGTAGTGCTGATATTCCTGGCTTAATTTTTGATGTAGTGTTAACGATCTGGTACAGGACTTTGGGGTTCCGCTCCATCATGGTCAGTAGTCTTGGCTGATGAGATTGCTTATCCTCGGTGATAAGAGAGGTGACCTTGTTCCTCAACAGACGATATGTTTCCCAATTATCTGGCATCGGATTGTGGACATAGTTTCTCCATGCATCGTTGCGTATCTTAATCCACTTCCTTGTGCGGCTTCTCAATGTGAAGGTAAATCGTTTTTTCGCTGTCTTTGGCACAAATCTGGAATGTAGGTTTATTTCATCACACAGCTTCTCTTTGAAGTTTACCCAAGAACGATGCACGTCCGTTGTGTCTGGTTTCCAGTCAGAAATCGTTCGAAGAGCATTTTGAAGACTTCCAATATCCAGTTGTAGTTTTGTTTTGTTGATGTCATTCGTTCTCTCAGCTTGACAAACATAATCGAATAAGAGGACCAGGTGGTCGCTAGAACCCAATGGAGTTTCGTAGCTCAGATTTTCGACGGCATGTTCCTCACTCGTTAGTATTGGATCCAGGACAGATGGCATGTTACCATCTCTATATCTAGTGTTATCGAAGACGTGGTTATAAAAAGGAATATCGAAGATCAGTTCTTGAAACGCATCGTCGAGCGAATTCAATGAAAGAGCATTATTCTTCATCAAGTTTGGAAGGTTGAAGTCTCCCATAACCAGGAGTGGCGTTTGAAATCTGGCAGCCAGAAGTCGAATTTTCTGGAGTAGTTCAACATTGTGCGCATCACTTGCGCTTGGAGCCCGATAAATCACGCCAACAATGCAATCATCTCCAGTAGTCAGCTTAA